>PVKN010001132.1:0-56709 GCA_004027915.1 Capromys pilorides | reverse complement strand
TCAGTTCTTCTGGGAAAATTCCCAGTAGGGGGATAGCTGGATTGAATGGAATTTCCACTTCTAGTTTTAAAAGGCTTAAATCAACAGCTTCCAACATTGCCAGTTCTGCCAATAACCCACTACCATTATGGAATATTGGACTATGTGTACAACTATTTTCTCTTAGTTCAATGAGAAGAAATTTTTGTATCAATAGTGAGTAGAAAAATTATCATGTCTGCATCCTGTACTCTGAACAACTGTGAAGATAACAATAAACATTATATTAATTATTGTGGCTGTAGTACTAACATGTTTTGAAACTATCTCGTTATTTCTTATTAAAAGTAATAAAAAAATAAAGCCAGTAGTGGTTAATGGGTTTTAGTTAGAAGTACCAGTCCCTGTGCAATGTGCATGAGGTTTCAGCCAACATTCCTAGCCTCCCAGCTCCACCACTAACACACCTGACCTGCGGCAGAGCTGGTTCCAGTCTTGGCTGCTTTGTGCGCTGTGTTCCTTTGGCGACACGAGTAACTCACTTTCCTCATCTGTCAAATGAGAATGGCAGCTTCTTTGCTTCCTGTATGATAGACAAGTGAAAATAAGTTAACAGATGAACACATCGCTTGGTAGGCAGAGCGGTCTACTATAGGTCTGTAATGAATGACAGCTGTTTTTACGACTAGGCGGCAACTTTTGTTATTCCATTTTACAGATCAGGAAAGTGAGGCTCAATCAGATGGTATCACTTGCTTACGGTTCACAGCCACGAGCAGGGGAACGAGGTGAGAGTTCAAGTGGGTCTGACTGTGGATCTCATGTATTTTTTTGTTGTTGTTGTTGTAGGACCGGGGTTTGAACTCACGACCTTACGCTTGCCAGGCAGGCACCTGTGCCACAGAGCTATCTCCCTGTCCCCTGGATCTCGTATTTTTATAACTGTCCTTCCTTGCTTGTGATCTGATGGGAAATCAGAGATGTCAGATATGGAGAAGGTGCCACAGGGAGAATGTGGGCCTGTGGCGCCTTTTCAGGTTTGAAGGTCTTCTCTCCAGGGGACCCACCGGGTGACCTCAGAGAGCAGGAGCAGGATGTTTGCTAGAGGAGAGGGTGGTAGCACATTAGGGGGGGTGCCCCAATCTGTGTTTTCTTTCGTCTCTTTTTCTCACCCTACTGAGGAGGAGGCCTTGTCCGTCTCCTCTATGAAGACCTCTGAGCCGAGTTCTCATGTAAAGCACTATGTGTTTACTTTTGTTCCTGTTTGTTAGAGATTACAATCTGTTGTGACAGAGAGAGGCCCTCTCCGTCCTCCGCCTCTGATGCATGCAGACCGTCCAGGGTGCGCTGCACGCACTGAGGAAACAGAACACACACAGTTAGTAGGCGGTCGGCGCTCCCAGCCTTCCCTGCCTGTCGCCTCTCACCCGAGGTACATTTGCTCTTGATCAGGCTTGTGCACTCACCTGTGGGAAAAGTTTCAGGGCCTGTAGAGCAGGCTGAATTATAAAAAAAAAAAAAAAAAAGAGAGAGAGAAAAAAAGAAAAACAATCCTAGAGTGAACCTCAGAAGAGAGGATTATCCTGGATTCCCTTGGAAAATACCCTTTGGAGTTCGGGGGAGGTCAAAGGCATGAGTCTAGGGGTCTGTGGTTTGTAAAGGCTGCAGGTATCTAATTGGGGCCTTGGTCTAATGGCTCCAGGGATCCTTAGGCTCCATGTAGTAATGGTAATAGTAATAGCAATTTAAAGTCGACTCATTACTGGAGTGGTTATTGCTTTTGTTCAGAATGGCCCATCCAAGTCAGGGCCTATTAAATACAGCAATTTAACTGACACTTAACGTCTTCTGAGAGATAAATTATCCTTTGGCCTGGTCACCTCTACTTTGAAATGTGATCACTGGTACAAGTCCTGGGAGAGTCGTTTGGGCAGGTGCATTTGTTCCCCAAAGCCTGCACTACAGTCATTCATTCAGCTCACTTTTAATGGGGACCAACTCTGGGCCCGACACCACGTGAAGCTCTCATCCACAATGAACACGAAGTCGACGTGGACCCTGCACTGTACTGGGGGAAGCTAACAGCTTTTGTGGAAATAGTGCCTGGGTGCCAGCAGTGTGCAGAGCCCTGTGCTTGGTACAGTCTGAGAGACAGTAATAAATAGCAGGATGCTGCTGCTGCTGCTGCTGGAGCCCCTACCATGTGGGTAGAGGACAGACTTGGGGCCTAGCCTGGGACTGAATACATGCGCTAAGAGGCATGGGGAATGAGGGCCCAGAGTAGCCGGGAGCTCCTGGCTTGGTAAGATTGGAGAGCCCTGTAACCCTTGAAGGTTGTTCTCTGCTGTGTCGCCACCAGAGGCAGGGACTCAGATCTCCAACGGAGAATAGGTACCTCCCCTGTAAGGTGCCATGAGAGTGACCCCGTTCTCCAGGTGCTTTTTCACTGTGTCCCTCACATTCAGGGCCATGCTGGTTGTTGAAGTGGTAGAACTGGTTTCTGAGACTCTGAGGGCTGCCTCCAGCTGCATAGTGGAATCTTCCAGATGGAGGAGCTACCTGGAAGAGTGAACTACAGATGGAAAGAGAACTTGGGCCCAAAACGGACTTCAATGGGAAAGTGGTCATTTCCCAGAGCCAGACTGGATGGGAAGAAGTCTATATCCACAGTATATATGATACTTAAGCTGTGATCAAAGGAAATGGGAGATGTTTAAATTTTAAAGAATTGCATTACAATAAAAGACATATTACTACTAATCCCTCCCTTCCCAAAATACTTCTCCTGGATCCAACCACGTTAATTCTATTGTTTTCGCCACCTTTTGAAGCAGTTGTGGAAGTCCCCTTGGGTGAATCTCTTAAGGTATAAGAAACACAGCAAATGCTGCTGCGGGGTGCCAGCCAACAGAGAGGAGGCTCGTGAAGACATTATACTGTGTGCTTGTCCACCTGATGTACTGGGTCTTGCACCATGGATTTCCTGGATCTTCCAAAGGCACCATGCAGCTCCTTAGGTCTTCAAGACTGAGAGTCAAAATGAGTATGCAAGATGAGTGTTTTGAATTGATTTGGGACAGGAAGGCAGCCAGGGAACTGCAGGGAAAGACACAAAAGAAGACTTCTAGAAGGGCTTCAGAAAGTGGTGTGGAAAATAAAGAAAAGAAAAAGGGCTGGGGTAATAGCTCAGTAGAATAAGCACTTGTCTGGCAAGCGCTAGGGCCTGAGTTCAATCCCTGGTCCTGAAAAAAAAAAAAAAAAAAAAAAAGAAAAAAGAAAATGGTGTGATATAAACTTGTACAGCCATTATGGAAAATACCATGAAAGAGTCTCAAAAAATGAAAAAGAGAACTACCATGTGGTCCAACAATCCCACTGTTCAGTATGTATCCAAAGGAAAGAAGACTAAGATATGGAAGAGACATTTGCACTGCCGTGTGCTTTGCAGTATTGCTCACAATAATGAAGGAGTAAGAACAACCTAAGACTTGTCTTTATCCACTGAGGAGTAGATGAGGAAACCATGGTACATATGCACGATGGAACTGTATTCATGGCGAAAGGAAATAAAATCCTTTCATTTTTGCCAACACACTTAGAACTGGAGATTAGTTTGTTAGGCTAAAAAGCCAGGCACAGAATGACAAAATACTGTGTTTTCTCTGTTATATCTGCAGTCTAATAGAAGTTGAGGGTCGATCTCACAGAATTTGAGAGTAAAATGGAGCTACTGGGGAGAGGAGAGAAAAGAGAGGGGGGTCCGAGGGGAGATTGCACAGGGGTTACTAGAATATAGTGAGGTGGGAGCCAGAAGTGCTGGGGTGCTATTGCACCGTAGGGTGACCACTGATAACTACTGTGCTGTGCATTTCAGAAAGCTGAGAGAAAGAGTTTTCAAAGTTTCACTGCAAAGAAAAGATAAATGCTTGAGGACAGAAATGTAGTGAGCCACATTGGAATATGTTATATCTGTGAATATATATCAAAGCATTACATAGCATCCATTAACATATACAGTTTTCATATTTTGGGATATTACTTAAATTTTGAAATATTGGTGAAAATAAATTTGAGCATATTGGTGAAATAAAAAAAAAAAGTGGCGTGCGTGACTGAACAAGTGTGTTTTCAGCAAGGAGGAATCCCGGGCACCAAATGCTGTGCTGGTCCTGCCTGCTAGGCGTGCTGAGCCGGCAGTGGAATCCAGGTGTGGTGGCTCACGCCTGTAATCCCAGCACTAGGGAGGCAGAAATCAGGAGTCTGAGCTGCGTAGTGAGACCCTGCACACACATACACACACATACACACACCCCTGAAGCAAGGAAGAGTATTTTAAGTATATGTTGTTTTACTATAATATAAAACTTTCAGATATTTGTTGTATTTTTTTTTTTAATTGTGTCATGCATTTCCAAATCATACGTTAGGATGGCACTTACATTCAGTGAGGAATTCTTTAATAATCAGCTCTTTTAGTTTTTTCTTAGTCTTCTTTATCCTAACCCTCTTGGCCAATTCAATATTTATTACCTTTATTGTGTGGTTTGTGCTGTGAAAGGCCATCATTTTTTAAAAGTTGTCTCCTAACCAGAAGTTCTGCCCCAATACTAATTCATTTTTTCAAAGTGCACAGCTGGGTGAGCTGCCCTCTGGGGGAGGGAGTGCCTCGTTGTTTCTTTGAAACCAGTTTTAATGGCCATACTGATTTCAACTCAGTAGATGTTCCATAGTCTTATTTGACCCCCCCCCCCCAATTTTGGTACTTTTTTTCCCCCCAAGTTTCTGTTCTCAGAAGCATCAGCGTGGGTGACGTACTGGTACTGGGGGCGAGTAGAACCAGCAGATGTGATGAGAGGATGACCTTGCCATGACAGGTTCGCTCTTCTGATGGTCAAGCCCATTGAAAGAGTTTCTGGAAGCTTCACATCCATGCATGACTCCATAACTGAGTAGCTTGGAACAGAGACAGCGGCCTCGCCTAGGGCAGGAGCCCTGTAGCTCAGTACCTCAGATGTCTGCTGTCATGTGGTCTGTGCATCCAGGAAGTAGTGAGGAGGAAGCCACTACTGCATCCTCCTGTTACTGTCACTCTCCTGCACAGAGAAGGGCATGTGACAGCTTTCCAAGGGCCTCACTCGTGCCTTCGGTCAGCATCTTCTCCTCTGGCTCCTTTCTTTTTGGCTCGATATACAGCCATTTAGGGTTCTGTTGGGTCCTAGTCTGCTCCCTGCCTCTCTCGATTGGTGGCTTGGGTCCACTGCAGTCTCATGTGACTATGACAGTGAACTCAGACGAAGTATTGGGTATTCAGAAGTATAGACGAATGGCTTTGAAGTGACTTTTAGCTCAGGTTGCTTAGGTGTGTCCAGGGCTGCGACACACACCTGTCTCACTGCTCCCCTCTTTCTGGTAGAAAAGAATTAGGGATGGACCACCTAAATCAAGCTATCATATGGCATTTGTGCCACAAGAACTCTCAGGCATCCTATAAATTTATTAATTAGAAATAGCCATGTGCTACACAATGGTGCCAACTTTATCATTAACTTCCTGGTGCTGAATAACCCTGAATGTGCTATTCGGTGAGTGTCACATTTTTTAAAAAAGGTAACATAGTACAAATTTCTAATTAAGACAAAGAATGTGTAATTTCCTGAAGTCAGGATTGAGGTCACAACCTTGAATGCCGGAGAATTCCAAGTATAATTAATCCATCAGATTACAATGATGGAAAGGAAATGCCCTGTCGATAGCAGATGTGATGTGAGGGTGACCTTGCCATGACAGGTTCACTCTTCTGACGGCAAAGCCCATGCTTAGCTGGCCTGGCTGGTGTAGTGGTGTCTCCTAGCAGGCAGAGCACGCATTTCCTCTCTGCGGGCTACTTAAGAAAACTAAAATATTTGGGTTCTACTTCATCCTTTTTTCCTCCCTAATAACCTTTCTCTGTCTGTGGATTGCACTGCCATTAGGCTGCCAGAGCAAGCAAGACACTGAACTTTTCTTCCATGTTCTCCGTGCTTTCTTAGCTTTGATTTCCCACTGACTTCTGAGCCCCTCAGGCAGGAGGCCCCAGGGCTAAGCTGAGCAGGTTCAGGGAGAGAATGATGGTTGGGTTTCACAGCAGAGGCCTACCACATCTGTGTTTTGGAGGCAACAGAATGGTCTTGTCTTTGTCCTTGCACTGCTAGTCACAGTCTTGGGATGGACTGTCCTACTGGTTCAGCTTAGGTCACAAAGTCCCTCTCTGGCTAGAGAGGAGATTCCAGGTTATGGTCCCGTTGCATTATAGCTTTTGAGAGAAGTCATTCCAGTAGAGTCGAAGAAAAGAGCATGCTGAGTAACTTTAAAAAAGAAATAGCACCATTACCAGTGTGTCTACTGTTGAAATGACCTAAAAATGGCCTATTGTCTCCCTGTCCTATTGGAAAGAGGAATCCGTGGACTTTGTAGGTAGCACTGTCAGGTATTCTTTCTGGCCATAGGAGTTTAGTTCTATTTAATCCTTTTTTTCTCCCCAGATTATGTAGGCTGCACATTTACCAGCATGATAGTGTTAGGGGAAAAAGCCACATTTTGACTCTGCTACTTTCTGGCTACAAGATTGTGACTTTTCTCAACCTTGGTTTTCTCATGGATGCTGTTAATCAAGGGAATGAGACTCTTTGAAGTTGGAGTTCCAAAATTATATGGAACAGTGCTGGTGAAAGGCCGGGAGTGGAGAGGCAGGAGACACCTCCATATGTGCTATGTTCTCTTGGCCTGTTGGTTTTCTTGGGCTGACTGCCTGTCTGTGAATGCTGCAGGTCATTGTGGGGGTTTTAGTCAGGCAGGCTTTGAGTCCATGACTCCCCAGTGATGTGATGTCAGGCAAGTTACTCAACTCTGAGTCTTTGTTTCCTCCTCTAAAAACTTAGCCTAGCTCCTTCCCCTCTCCTAGAATGGTGGTGGGGAATCAAGTGAAGATACCCATCACAGACACTTAGCTCAGGGCTTAGCACATGGACAGTGCTCCATTGTCATAGCTCTGGGTGAAATCCCCTGGCTGGCTTAAGCCCGAGGATCCAGGCTTCACATCTGACTGCTCTTGCCCTGCTCCAGCTGGTAGCCACCCCTGCCTCTCAGAAAAGGCAGAAGTTGTTGCTGTTTCTCCCACCATAGGAGTTGAACTTTTCAGTGCTATGGGTTGCCTGTTGGTGGCTTGAGTTGGGTCAGTCTACACTTAGCTACTCTCTGCCTCTTCACCTACAGGGAGAAAGTTAGCAATTCAAATTCTGAGGGATTTGGAAGAGCTTGGAGAAAGACCCACCTACTCAGCAGGCATTATTGATTTCTGATTTAATCTTCAGGGATTACTGCCGTATTCTCCAGAAAGCCCCCAGAGCAAGTGGAAGTTGTACTCATACATGAAGTAATTAATGCACTCTCTACTAGTAAGGGAGCGTGTAATTTGCGGGAATGTGTGTCAGGTCCCACCCTCCTAAATTTACAACCTATAATTTGCCACGGTTGCTGGCACCAAATGGGTAGATTGGCAAGACTAGTTTACCTGCTTTGCAATTATATCTGCTGGCTGGCATTGCAGGATTGAGTAACCGGGGAGAGGGGAGATTTCAATAACCTGGGTAAATTAGATGTAGCTAGGGACCCATCTGAGATGACCCTCTGGTAGGGGAGCCTGGTTAATTGAGTTTCCTTTGTGTAAACTTGAGATCTGATAAGGGCCAGGAAGGGACGAGGGAAAAACATAGGTCCCAGTCCCCAGGCCTTCCTGGGTGTGGATGGCTCCTTGGCTAGGGAGGGAATTTCTCCTGCAGTCTCAGACAGCCCTCTGGAAAAGAAAACCACAGAATTAATATAACAGAAATGGTTTTATGGTCTGTTTTATGAGCTGCATCAACCCTAATAATTGGCTCCGGGGAGGCTCTTGTTAGTTTCTAAAACTGGAAGTCACTTCGCAGCTCTGCAAACTAGTGATTTTTGTAAGATCCTCTTAAATTGTCTTCTTTGAGAAACTTGGAGAGAACCTCGTATCCTGTGAAATGGTCAGATTTATTCTCCTTTTGTTTTTGAGGCCAGAGAAAGGAATGCTGTGGAAGATGAAATAAAATTGAGGCAGATCCTGCCTTGGTATAAGTCCCAGGTCCTCAGTTTATTTCACATGACCTTGGGGAGAGCTGCTTAGCCCCCTCTGAGAGGCCTTTCCCCCTTTGTGAAATGGAGCTAATGATTCCTTTGATTAAAGCTGTTCTAAATATTAGATGTTTGTGAACGCAGTGAGCACACGGAAAACACCCAGTAAGTGGTAATTACCATCAGTGCCATTTGTATTTGGGGAGGGCGTGTTAGTTCTCAGTGGTAGAGAAAGGCTGGCTGAACAATCCAGGTATAACTGTTAAACAAATCGACTTGAAGTCCCTGTTCTTTCAGAAAGCCACTTGAGTGTGTTCCTAGCCCACCTGGAAATGAGGACCAGACCCAGACTGGGCCTCTGATGGAGTGAGGTCACAGCTGAAGAAGTCTCAACAATCTTACCTCCAGGGGCCATGGAAAAGGATGATGTTGTTCTTCTTTGGTCTTGGGACCTCCTTAAGACCTGGAAAGTTCAAAAAGGAATTTAGAAGCTGGGGAGAGACAGCCTGTTTCCCAGGAGCTTGTGGTGCTCAAGGACCACAGCTTTTTAAATGCTCTTATTTTGAGAGTTTTTAGATTTGGGGCTAATTCCATGCGTGTCTCAGGCTTGCAGGAGAAAGAATGAATATTTTCTGTGTCTGTTGCTGCTAAATATTTATGGGCTGCCAGACAGCAACTGGAAAAGGCCCCTGTTCAACTGGCTAAATATTAATAAGCATATTTAAGAGAATTGGGGCCTTTGTTTTATCGTCTTAAAAATGAATTCGTTCTTTTTCACTGGGCTTCTGTAGGAAACTATGTTGCATGAGGGAGAAACACTGCTTTGTTTTCATTGTATGTTTTCCAGTTTGGACTTCGGTTTCCAATGAGGCCTTATTTTTAAAATCATGTTTTCATAGCAGTATTACCACTGTGGAGACTCGAGCAGCCTCTTATAACTTTGATTATGGAAATAATATATGCAATCTTTTTATGCTTTTTAATGACCTTAATCATCTGTCTCTTTTCTTCCAGATAGGGACAGTGCCAGAAAGTCCTGCTTTGGTGGGTTTTATCTGCCTTGTGCAGCACTCTGAGATTAAGGCGCCTCCTCTCCACACCCTCACCCTCATCCTGGCTTCCCGCTAGTCAGGGAAGTGGATTTTATACTGTTTGGATGTCCCCAACCGCCGCCTGTGGGCTCTTTCTACACTTTGCTTCCTGGAACTTCTCAGATTTGTCTGTTGCCTTCCCCTGCCAGTATTTCTCAGGAATCTCCCTTTCTGCTGAGATGGACTCTTATATTTCCGAATTGAGTCCAAATTGCCTCTGAAGTGCAGTTTAGAGCCCCTGATTTGGCTACAGTTGCTGTAGCAGGGCTGCGCTGAGACCCCCTTGCTGGGTGACTGTCCTGGCAGGCTGGCTCACTGGTCGCCTGGCTGGAAAGAAAGCTAAGGAAAAAGTAGAAGAGAAGACAGCTCAGTGTTACTTCTCATTTGCATACCTGAAAATTGGTTTCCAGTAGAATAGAGATAGATCTCCCAGGGCTGGCCAGATAGCTCAGTGGATTAAAGCACCTGCTTTGGTAGGCACAGGGACTGAGGTTTAATCCCTGGCATACCATGACCACACCCCCCCACCCCCCCATTGAGACTGGGAATGGTGGCATGTGCACCTGTAATCCCAGCTCTTGGGAGACTGAAAACAGGAGAATCACTATGAGTCCAATCTGTGTAGCAAGACCCTGAAGACTCTGTACTAAGTAATTAAAAAAAAAAAAAAAAAAGGAAAAAGATGGATTCCCCTCCCTGCTCCAGAGGCTTATGTGAGAAGGGTATGAAGTGGAATTGAGAAGATGAACGTAAATGCTTCAGGAATAAATGCCTTCCCCCGCCCCCCCACCCATGTACAGTTCTCATCCGGGAGTGTGGTGCTGCCCATGTGCCGTTACTTCCGTTGTTCCCGCTTCGCTACCTAGGAGTTGCAGATGTTTACTCCAAGTGGAAAACACTATGAGTTGTATTGCCTTTTGCAAGAGCTTTACTAGGGTTTTTGTAGAAAGGAGCACATCAAGAGTAGACCTGGAATAACAACCTTCAGAACAGTTTGTCCTAGGAGCCACCCTTTTTGTAGAAATCTAGAACCACTGCGGGGCATTTTTCTGCTTTGCATATGTGGTCACTTACCTGATGGACTCCAAATACTTGCTTTTTTCTCTTGTTTTCTTTGAGGTTTTAAAGATTTGAAGGGAACGAGTGAGAAATTTTGCTAAGAGTTCTTAGGCCTCAAAAACTGTCAACCCAGTAGATTGAAGAACATAATCTCTTCTTTTGTGTTTGTGTCTGAATTAGCTGAATACTGAGTATTGAAGCGTAGGCTACACTGAATTACTTCGTGCATTTTGCGATGACTTGCCCCTTGCTCCAGTGGTGCTGAAGAAATGCAAACATAAAACAGCATTAGTCTGAGCAAAGCATACAACTAGGACAGTGGATCTTCTGCCAAAAATACCATCTGCTGTTTTCCAAAGCCCAGGACTGATGACTGGAGTTGTCTCTGTCTTCAGCAAATAATCAAAAAGACTAGATGTATTTATTTTAAGTGTCACCAAGTCTTTCATAATATTTGGTGTTATAAGAGGAATATATGTTGGAGTTATTAAAAGGAGGTCCAGTTCTTTGATTCCCAAATAGCTGCCTAAAGATTTCTGATGGCTTCCAACTGTTGTGGTCTTAAAAGTTTCCAGAATCTCTTTCTACGTGGAGAGGCTAGGGTAACCCACGGAAGGCATTTCGCATCTGCTCTTACCCCACTGCTCGAAGTTGATGGTGTTGATTTCTCATTGTGCATAAAGTCCAAATTCCCTAGCCTGCTTTCGAAGCTTTGTGCGCGGTATTACAGCCCTGTGATGACTGCTGGCTGTCATGCCTCCATTGATCTCAGTGTTGCCTCTGGAATGTCAGACTGCATTTCACCCAACCTGCAGAGCCAGCCTGGTTGAAAACTGCTCTGAGAAGCGTTCAACAATGTTTCCCTGGAATAAATTTCTTCCTCCTAAGTAATTTTATGCTTCTCTTTGTGGCATTTGTGACTCCCCACTCATATAATTACAGAGAGTTAGCGCTCCTGCTCTCTGTGCTGGTCAGCCGAACCTTTCCCTTGGGCTCCTTTCTGGGATTCCCTGTAGCCTGGAGTACAGTAGATCTTCAGCAAGGTCTTTTCGGAGGAATGAGTACATTGGTTAATTGAATAAATGCTTCCTATAAAACAGAGCACGCGGTCGATGAGAAGTACGTATTGAACGTGTATTTCGTCCCATGGACTGCATGCAGAGACCGAATGGGATTGTCAAGGGGAGCGCTGACTTAAATCTTAGCAGCAAGAACACATGGGTCCCAGAGAAGTTCAGTTCCAGACTGGGATAGTCCTCTTGCTGAACAATTTCCCTGCGCACAGAAGTTAGGACTTGGATTTGTGTGTCAGGAGTTTCGCTAGCTCTGCAATACTCCAACTGTGACTCTCAAGACATTGGGAGAGAACAGTAAACAGCTGTAGCCATGCGTTCCTCCTAATAGAGTGGTGTGTTTTTACTGTGTGCGAGACGTGATGCTAGTCAAGGGGGAGCCAGGTGGCTCTTGCGCATCTCCGCTGTCATTGACTGGTTTGTCGCCTTGCACCTCCATGTATTCATCTGTAATGTAGGCACCGTAACTGCTCAGTAAGAGTTAAGTGTAGGCCTCCTGCACCTCTAATACTTAGTGGTTGCCCAGGAATAGACATCACTTCTATGGGGGGCAGGGTGATGGCCCTGTCACCAGCATCCTTAGCATGTGAGGTGGTGGGCTGATGGAATAGCTGTGGTGAAAGGTGGGCCTGAGTCACATGTGTTTTTAATATGAAGTATTTGATACTTTCTTTTTTTGGTTGCTGTTGTCCTTGAAAGTGGATTCTTACTATTGATTTTAATTAGTCAACTTAGATTACTTACTTTTTATAATCTAATGTTGCTAGAGGTTAGAAATTCTGAGTAATATATCTCAATTTCAACCTCTGGGAATTTTGAAACTAAAACAAAACAATACTGGATGGAAAAAGGTAGAAGAAAATGCTACAGCTTGAGAAAAGTAGATGTTCATGCTCTGTTCAAATTCTAATCTTTCCCTTGTGCTTCTTATTAATTTTGAAATATGAAAATATCTATTATGTATAAATTGGCTTGCCCAAAGGTTATTATGTTTGATTTGGAGGGAAATATTCTCATTTAGCTGTGTGGATATTCTGGGATATATTTAATTTTCTGAGCTTACCTCATTCAACCTGTACTGAGGACAGTGTTCAGTTCATAGGAGAATTTGTATTTTTTTTAAAACTGTATGTATGTATGTATGTATGTATGTATGCGTGTTATGGCCAGCTCAGCCTGCCCTGAGGGTGGGGCTGGCATAACATGTGGTGCTGTGGTTGCCTAAGCTTGCCTAAGCAGGTGCCTTTAGATCGCTGAGCCATCTCGCTGGCTCAATAATTCTCTCTCTCTCTCTCTCTTTTTTTTTTTTTTCTGGCAGAACCAGGGATTGAACTCAGGCCCTTGTGCTTGCCAAGCATGTGCTTATTCTACTGAGCTATCTCCCCAACCCCTCCTAGGAGAATTTGTTAATGAATTTTTCTGAAATTGCGTAGTTCTTAGCAGGGCCTCTTGGCCTTGGGACAGCTTTTTAACACCATACCTGTTTCTTGGGTTGACTTTTAGGAAATTGGTTCCCTTTTCTCCCCAGGAGTTATAACCCGGGGGTCTGTGTGAGACTTTTACCTGTGCTTGAGGGAGAGGGGGACCTAACACACTGGTGGCTATCACTGATGACTGAGTTCACTCTCTCTCTGTTGCCGATGCCACCATATTTTGTGTCCTCTACCAGGGCAGGATGGCATTGCAACAGAGCAGGCCCAGAGTGGGGAAATAGCACCCTCTCGGCCTTTAATACAGGCACAGACACTTTTTAGAAAGTGTTTCTGTTCCTTTTTTCTCCTGCAGGTCTTCCCAGTGTGGTCTTGGGACCCAGGTCTTGCCACTGACCTGTGGGTTGTGATGCCGGGGGCTGGGGACTTGTGGTCTGAGGCGTGTGGTCTGAGGCATTCCCACCACGCCTCACTGCCTCCCCAGTCCCAGGAGCTGAGCTTCGAGCTGCCGTTCTGTGTTTGCTCAGCCTTTGGGATTTCTGGTGGGGTGGGGGGAGGATGTGGGGATTGAGTTGCTCGCTGCGGAAGTTTGAACAGAAGCTGTTTGTTTTGTGAGCACACGGAAGCTGAGCCCCCAGAGGAGAGATGCAGACAGACAGACAGGTGCTAGCCAGGAAGGCACCTGGGCACAGCGCCTCCCCTGTCCATGGCTTCACTGTCTGTGGTTTCACTTACCCACAGGCAGTAGAGACCCAAGAATATTAAATGAAAAAATTCCAGAAATAAACAATCCTTAAATTATAAACCATGAGCCTTGGTGAGTAATGTGATCGTGTGTTGTGCTGTTCCGTCCTGCCCAGAGGACAGGAATCCTTTGTGTGTCCAGCCTGTATTAGTGATGAAAGAACCAGCTCTGTCTCGGCTTCCTCAGTGTGGTGAAAGGAACCAGTGATCGAGAACCAGGAAAGAAGTGCATGCTTACTGTGTGCATGGAGTGAGTTTGGAAAGGAGGTGCCTGGGCTTTGGGACACTCTTCATCAGGTGGACAGCAGTGGGAGATGGCAGGTCCTAGGTGACTTTAGAGGAGATGAATAGGCCCTGAAGAATAGATAACAGCCCTTAACTAGCTCTTCTTCCTGCCTTGAGCAGCTCTCTCTTGAGGTGAAATAACTAGGGCAAGGGTTTGCAATCATTGAGTATCTCCTAGCAGATCTGCCCTTAAGGCAGATACGGGACTTCCGAGAAAGCCCTTCCTTTCCCTTCTCTTTAAGGCCTCCACTTTGAGCCCCAAGTGGAGGCCTTTAGAGATTCATTTTCTAAACCCCAGCAGTGTCCCCGCTGTCTGTGCCACCCACCCCAGCATTGTCCACACTGTATGTACCCATAAGTCACTTCATAGGCAATTCAGTTATCAGCTCTGCTGTTCTGGTCATGCAGGGCTCCGTCTCAGCTTTCAGGCCTCTGCTGGGGATCCGGACGTATCTCTTAGAGATAAGGGGACTACTCTGCTGAATACCAGTGCATGATGTCACACACCCACTTCACCTTTCTTTTTTCTTTACGAGACAGGGTCTTGCTATGCAGTTGAGGCTGGCCTTGAGCTCACTTTGTAGCCTAGGCTGGTCTTGAAATTGCACTGATCCTTCCGGCCTCAGCCTCCCAAGTGCTGGGATTACAGATGTGCACCACCACGCCTGGCAGACCTTACCTTTAGTAAAAGCGCTGTGACACTGGCATGGGAAATGCTGGCTTTTTTGTTAGGTTAGAGGTGAGCAGGTGACTGGGAAGATGAGTAGCACCCTTGGTCCCAGAATGCTCTTTTAATTTTTTTAATTAGTACACATGTGCATATATAAAGATTATATTCTTTGTGGGTAGTTGATGCACATATGTGACATATCTTCATTCTTTTTACCTCCCCTTCCCTTTCTCCCTCCTTCCTTCCATCTGTTGGTCATCTATTTGCAAGAGATCGCTCTCCCTGTCTTCTGTTATCTTTTATTTTGCTCTTTAACTTATATTTGGGGCTGTTCATGTAAGAGAAACCATGTGATCATTAAGCATGGGTGTCTGATTTAGTTTGCTTGACAATGTGGTTTCAGGGTGGATCCATTTTCCCACAAATGACTCAACTTTATGTCCAACAGATGAATGGAGAAAGAAAGTGAGTGTATGCTGTGGCGGGCTACTCTGCTGTAAAGGATTCCCTGGGGCCGGAGTCTCCTGCTGTTAAAGTCATACAACTCCCCTCCTGGCCTCTGCCCTCCTTTCCCATGGGCTATCCATCCAGAGGTGATAGAGGCCTTCCCTACTGGTCACCTGAGGTCACACTGTCCCTCCTGGAATCCAGCCTCCTGTCCCCAAACATCTGGGCAGTGGTGGTGATTTGGCCTTTTGAGAGTCAGGAGAGATACAGATAGGTAGAGGTAGAGCAAGAGAGAAACAGAAATAGAGAATCAGATTCAGACTTCTCTCTGGGCTTCAGGTAAATCAGGGTTTGGTTGCTAATCTCTGGGCTCATTGAAGATATATCATTCTGTATTTTTTTTTAAACTCTGGATAGCTTGCTATAAATTTGACATTTTTATTTTTTCCTAAGGCAAGAAAAAATGCTTTTAACGAACAAAAGAAGGGAGGGGACCTCCCAATTAACTTTGTGGGAAAGGTCAGCGAAGACCCCCTAGGATTGATGGCCAGGAGTAACCCCAGAACTGAGTGCAGAAAGTGAGCGGGGCATGGCTGCAAATGCAGTTGGCCTCTGGGAGGGTGGGCCCCACCTGTGGCTCTGACTCCTTTTGGAACAGGAGAGAGCCGCCGCCTCGCCTTTACCCAGCACACCCTGGAGTCTGCCTCTCAGTCAGCCCCCCCTCCGTAGCCGAGGCCACAGAGCCTTGTGCGTGAGCAGTCTGCATGCTTGGGGTTTATCAGGGCGTGGCTGATGCCATTCTGGGCATTGGAGAAAAGGAGCAGGGCTGTTTGAGGACTAGGGGAAAATGAGCGAATCGATTAAAAATAAATCGTGGACGTGCCATTCCCCCTCCCCACACAGCGGGTCATCACTTTGTGACGACAGGAGTGATTCTGACCACTGCCTTGGCTATGGGCTCAAGCTGTAAGAAAATAGCAAGTCCACGGAGTGGATGGAGACAGTGCTTTCGAACCAGCTGCGCCATTCAAAAAGCCAAACTTTTCGTAGACATTTACCACAGGTACTGAAAGTGCACAGACGTTAAGTGAGGAGCTCCACACATTTTCATGAGGTCCACACACCTGGGGAGACGATGCTTAGATTAAGAAATAGAGCACTGCCAGCACCCAGGTCCCCCAGGCAGTCCCCTACGTGTCCTCCCACCCTGCCCTGTCCTGACTTCTACCATCACCAGTGATTTTTTTTTTTTTTTTTTTTTTTAGCTGTTGGACTGGCAAGAGTGTCTGGCTCTTTCTACTCAATATTCAAAATATCTCATTTCCTCCCCTTTCCAGGGGACTTGTGGTTTGACCCTCCACCCACTTGGGTTTCCAGGGCTACCCTAAAATTGTCGTTCAGATGCCCCACCAGTCATGGGCTCCAGACTCTAGCGTTCCTGCTCCAGTACCCTTGAATGAGCTCTTCTGTGTTCCAGCAGAACTCATGGCCCGATGCCACCTGGAAGACCCAGAGTGTGGAAACGTGAGTCCAGCGCAGGCTGTAATTGTGGGTTCCCAGGGCATGCAAGGGAGATTTGGAGAGGCGCACGGCAGTCTCCACAGAGAGTGAATTATATTTCTAGCCTTTCATCAGAATCAGGGTCCTCTGTCCTCCCACCCCACCCTGGTGGCCATGCTTTGGGCTCTTGTGGGACTCGGGGCTGAGCAGGGAAATGTAACGTGTGGCCATGAAAGGCCCGTAAGCTCTCTTTTAGGATATGATTGTGTCCTAAAAGGGAATATAGCCGTTGGGTCATTGCCTGTAATAACTCATTAAGAAGCTGCCATCCACAGGCTGCTCCAAATGAATTTCTGTTTGGTTGTTCTTTTTAGTTTGAGCCAAAATTGGGAACTGTGAGTTCTACAAGTGTGTCAACTACTTTTCTGTCAAACTTGCATCTTTCAAGTTTGAAGGTATGTGTGTGCTTTCTCTCTCTACTCCCTTCCTCCCCCCATACTCTTTTGTAATATGATGATTGGATGTCCTTTTTGATTTTTCTTTTTTAAAAAAAACTTTTTTTTTCAATCTTTATTTATTTGGTACAGGGTCTTGCTGCTCAGCTCAGACTTGTAGTGATCCTCCTGTCTCAGCCTCCCTAGAACTGGGATTACAGGTGTGTGCCACCACACCCAGTTTCTATGGCTGACGTGGCAGCTTAGCATGCCGTATCAGGGTTTGAACCTGGGTCCTTGCTCTTGCCAGGCAGGCATTTAGACTGCTCAGCTATTTCCTTAGCCTTGGTTTTTCTTTTCTTAAGGTTTTAGGAACCAGTATCTGTGTTCGCGCATGTCCATGCGTGTATGATATGTGTTAGTTATGCACAATGTTGTTCAGCCCCTCCAAATCATCTTTGCTTCTTCTTCACAGTCTCCAGTGTATTTATTAGCATGATACTTTAAGGAGTTGGTTTCAAATGAAAGATGCCAATAGCAAATATACCCTCTCTTAGACCTCTCAGGTCCTTTGCAAAGTATATGCTTGAAGACATTGCAGAAAGAAATGTAAACATAGATGCATGTGTATGCAATGACATATGTAGCTGTAGTGATACACAAACATGAGCTTATGCATGGGGTACCAGTTTGCAACTGGCTTTTTCCTGTCTTGTAGCCGTTCTTCCATGTTAGTAAGTTCTGGCTCCTGATGTTCTTTTAAGGCTCCTGTGTGCTAGTGTAGACACACTAGATCATCTGCCCTTCTCCTTCTTGGTAGATATTTGTGTTCTTTGACATTTTGAGCTTTTACAAATAATACTGTCAAAGAAACAAAATATTCCCTTCCATGGGGGAATTTTGACATGTGTCTTCCTAAGGGGTTCTGCTAACAACTGTGGATTCAGAGGTACGCTCGTAATAGATTGTAGTGCATATTTTTGTTCCTTTTTCAGATTATGCTGGGCATGTTGTACCACTTTATACGCCCACCAGTAGGGCACAAGAGGCCATGTGCCTCACACTCATGCCAACTTTCAAATTAACTATCTTTTTTGACTCTTGCCAATCATATTGTTTTTTTAAAAAATGGCATTTATAGGGCCGGCAAGATGGCTCAGTGGTCTAGAGCGCCTGCTTGGGCAAGCTTGGGCAGCCACAGGGACTGTGGTTCGATCCCCGGCACCACATGCTGCGCCAGCCCCACCCCCAGGGCAGGCTGAGCCAGCCAGAACACAAATAAATAAATAAATGAGGTTTAAAAAAATAAAAATAAAATAAACTTTAAAAAAAATGGCATTTATAGTTACCTCAACTTTAGCTACTCGAGAGGTTGTGCATTTTTTGTGTCTTATGGTTATGTTTTGTTTATTGGGCATCATCTTGTTCTCACCATGATTCTTTATCTCCCTCACCCAGTTTTCTTGTGGTTTATTTGCAATTTTCCTATTTTTTTAAGCATTCTAATTAGGGACACGAAGAGCTGTTTTAAAAGATGCATTTAGGAGAAGAAAATATTGGCATTCCTCATTCTTAAGCTCCAGAAAAGATCAAGTTGCCCTTCTTCTTTTTGGCACGCGTTGAAGGCTTTGGTTTTCTGCTTTGTTTTTATTTAATTAAGTGAGGTTTTTCCTCCTGGCTAGAGAGTCCTGGCTGTCTGTAAGTGCATTATCATTTCTGCAGCGCAGGGTGGATCGTGACATAAGGTGGAAAGTGAGCCGTGCCAGGCGGGGCGGGGGCCTGTCGGAGCTGATTATTGTGGGCGTGCAGAGAAAAGCCGGATTCCTGGCTTCGCGTTTCTTAAAAACTGGTCTCTTGTGTCACTGCAGTGAGTGGGGGAGGCAGTGGAGCTGCGCTGGCGCTTCTGGGTCATTATGTTTCTTTATTCTGCTGGCATTGCCCACATCAGTCCTCCCTGAACTCTCTTGGCAGGTGCCCAAGGAGCCAGTGTTCTTCTCTTCATGTCCAGCGCATGTGGAGCATTGCCACCTTCCATACTGGTAAACAGCCTGGCCTGTTAGTTTGGAGGATGCCAAGTTGCAGGAGAGGGGGCAGCTGCTCTCCCATGGGCATAGATGACAGAGGCAGGCCCTGCACTCCTGCCAGGCCACCTTACCATCTCCAGCAGCGCAGGGCTTGTGGCTTTGCCTGCTCTGGATGAGAATCTGAGCCCCAAATGCCACCATGCTGCAGCTGTTACTACTCCCTGGATACAGAGAGAAACAAATAAAGGCCAAGAGTAGGGTGCTGATGGTTTGGGATTTACCTCAGGGAGAGAGCGGCAGCAACCTCTGTGGACGAAGACCCATGGGACTGACCCTGAGGCCCGGCCTAGCACACAGTGCAGACCAAGTGCTGACTCCAGGGCGCCCAGGCACTGGTACTGCACTGACCTTGGCTTCTTGTGCACTGCCCCTGGAGGATGGGTCATCACAGAAGGTTGGGTTGGTCTTGGGACAGTGGTGTCAGGTCGTGCTGGTGGCGTGTGTCATCATATGTAGAAAGGGTCTTTGTCCTAGAGTTCCGGAGGCAAGCTCTTAACCTGCTGGGGTTGCAGTCTAAAGTTGGCTACACTTGAAGTTTTACTTTGAGCCGTAAAGAATTATGGGGTTTCACTAAAATTCAATCCAGAGGTGAAGATCGCTTCATAGAAAAATTCTAGCATCTATGGATTTCTCAGGAAAGAGAGTAATAATGTGAAATAAAAGTATCTTTGGAGCTGGGGAGATAGCTCAGCGGCGTAAGCACCTGCCTGGTAACTGCAAGGGCTTCAGTTTGAGTCTCAGTAACCCCTTCCCCAGAAAGAAGAAAGAAAGAAAGAAAGAAAGAAAGAAAGAAAGAAAGAAAGAAAGGAAGGAAGGAAGGAAGGAAGGAAGGAAGAAGAAAAGAAAGAAACTAGGGCTGGTGAGATAGCTCAGTAGACTAAGTGCCTTGCTTAGGCAAGTGCAGGGGCTAGGTTCGGTCCCTGGCACCATATGCTGTGCTGGCCCTGCCCCAGGCACACTGAGCCAGCGATCCAGTCCAGGTGTGGTGACGCCTACCTGTGACCCCAGCACTGGAGAGGCTGAAAACAGGAAGATCAGTACGAGTTCGAACTGCATAGGAAGACCCTGCACAAAATACAAACAAAACAAAACAACCACAATTAAAAGCATCCTTAGTTCCTGCCCCTCTATTTTTTCTTTAAATTAGGCTTGGATGAGGTTGTTAGCTGAGTGTGAGGGAACCTGTACCCTGAGCGCTACATTAAGACACAATCCCTTCTCTGGTATAAGAGCTGCTCTGAGATTGTGAAGGAAGACAGGCGCACGTCTGAGGGTTTTGGAGCATGAAGGGAGAGGTTTGCAGAAGATGGGTTGAAAAGTCTTGCAAGTGGGGTGCATGTTCACTCTCCCAGGGGACCGAGGAAGAAACTTCTGGGGACGCAGGGATTCCCATGCTGACCCCACGACTCTGACCCTCCTCTTCATGGGGTGGGAAGCATGGCAAGATGTGAAACAGCAGTGATGTGGTTGGATTTGCTCGAGTCCTGGAAAGAAAGCCTTTCACGGGCCAAGACTGGAACTGCGATTCCAGTCTTGCTACAAGCGCAAAACACATAAAGGCAGGATTTGCACAAGGATTGTGAGCAACACAGATGGAGAGGAAAGGTGAATTTGGGGAAGTGACTGGCTCTTGGCTGATGTGGAGGGGAGGGCTCATGGTTCTATTAGCAGAATGCTGGGTGATGCAAGAGGACCCGGCTTGGGACGTGTTTCAATGTGCCCAGACTGCGCAAGGGTCGGAACTGCCTTTTGGTGGCCAGGATGAAGCAGAAAGAAGGGTACTCATCTGGTGGTGATAGTTTTGGGGTAAGGCCGTCAAGGCTGACCCTCAGAATGGACAAATGGCTTGTCCAGGGAGGATGATCTTGCTCATGCAGGTGGGAGCCCAGCTTCGAAAGTGTTGCAGGGCGTTGGAGGAAGAGGTGGGAATGGGTGAGCGCCAGTGTGTAGGGGGCCAAGAGCTCCGCTAGGGAGGCCACAGAGGGGGAGCTTCTGAAGGAGTCGTCCAATTGGCCAGCCCAACAGTAGCCTTTGTCAGTGATTTGGAGGCCACCGGCCACTTTATGAGGGCAGATGGAGGAGAGTGAGGGGGCAGGGAGCAGCTACCTGTGCTGGGACTGGAGAGCGTGCAGACTGCAGGGTTTAAACCCATTTCAAAGTTAATCCTGGTTTCAGCATGTGCAGGGCCTTTAACTTCTTGTCAGCAACCCCGTATTGAGCTGCCCTCCTAATTAGCGCAGAGCTGCACGGCACCAGAAAGACCCTGAGCCACACGGTGGGGCTCATTATTGAATTTATTGAAAAATCATTCCTTAATGAACAAGCTCCCGTCTCTGTTTTCTCGTCTCTCCGGGTCTGAGTCTATTGTGTTCAGCTCGGGGTAGATCCTTTTACAGTTCAGATCACCCTGCCCGCAATTATTAATCATGTAGCTACATTGTAATGGTGTGCCTTGTGAAATGGCATTGTGTATCTACACCACATCTGGGTTTTATATAATAGTAACTTTTTAATGGTGAATAATAACACCTTAACAAAAATGAGCCCTCGTTAATCTTATGGCCTCTATCTGTGTGCTGTCATAAAATGTGCGAAAATCTTGACGCTTCTGCAGAGTTTGTAGGATTTTTTTTTGCCCCTGAGAAGGTTTGCTGGTGTGTCTGATGTGCAGTGAGACTTGTGATGTTTCAGGCCTGGGATTGTACAACTCCAACAGCAAGATAAGAGTCAACTGCACCTTTACTCCCCAGAGAACTTGTGTGGGCTGCATGCAGCCATTTCTGTTTTATAGATGAGGAAACTGAGGCAGCAGTGGTTCAAGTTATTGATTCCCTGAGATTGGAAGTAATAGAACTAGAATGCAATGTTCTTGGATTCTAGTGCTGAATGGAATTGAGAAGAGCGGTCCGGTCCCTCTTTAGCTCTTTAAGTTTCCTTTGCTTGCTGGCCATTGTAAGCTATCCTCCACAGTCTGGGAAACCCAGCCTGCGTCATGCGCACAGTGTTACCCTGTTGATTGTTACCAAATCTGACAAGTCTCTTGCAAAGGTAAAGTGCTCACCGCAGAGCTCCCAAAGCCTCGACGGTCTGGACACGCATGCTCAAGCGCACATTTCAACAGTAAATACTACTTCCCTCTGTCACTTGCTAGATGTCGCAGCGTCGTTGGCTGAAGACGTCGCTAATGCTTCCTGATGGAGGGCCTGTCATCGGCTCAGCGTGAGCAGACTGTGCAAGCAAAGCGGGCTGGTTTAATGGATTAAGCTATTTAAGAAAATTTAAAAAGACGTGCCAGTTAGTATGCATCCCCCCGCCTTGCTTGGTGCTCACGGGGCTGGTGTTTTTGATTTCCCTGGCAGGGTCCCTGTTCTAATCAGAAATGATAAGCCAAACCGTTGTTCATTGGTTGAGACATGCTGGAAGATTGTGGATAATCGAAGTAACCCTAGGGGCTCTTGGATGTGTTGGGAATGGGAAGCAGATCTGACTCTTGGCCCTTCAGAGATACTTCCTCCTGCTAGATGGTTAGTGAGACCCACGGTCTCCCCAGATGGATGCAGGAGGCCAAAAGTGCGTGTCCCCCTGGTGTCAGCAACCTGGTTTCTTTGGCCAGCTCCAGGCAGCCTTTCGACAAGCTGGTGACCTCTGGCTCCTATAGTCTACCTGCTTTGTAGGGACATTTTTGACTCTTTAGAGGAGGATCTGAGTGTGAACCCCAGGCTTTGTTAGGTCATGCTAAAGAATGCATACCTTGTGGTCAAAGGATATGATGAACATTTAATATTTTACCAGTTTCTTATTGTAAAGGACACATTGCCCTTAGTCTCTCCCTCAGAGTATGCCCCCGACTTCCAATACACTTTGTCTCATTCCTGTCACATTCTGAAGCTGCTCTGGAAGTCTTTTCCTGAGTACTCCATCATGGTTGCCTTGGTGTCCTCAGCTGAGTTCAGAATGTGTACCCCTCACGGTCCCTCTGACCTTGGGGAAGAGCTGGAAGTTGTATGGTGCCAGAGCTGTGAATAATGGGAATGGGGATACACTGTCATGCTTCTGCGAGCCCGCCCTTCTGTTGGATATCACTTGGCAGCTGCAGCCACCGTAGTTTTGACCACACCATTTAACAACATGAAAGTGGACTTCCAAAGCTAATGCTTGCTAGCTTGAATATTTGTGGAATATGTGTGTTCAAAGCAAGGGGAAGAATTTGGAGGGGCATTAAAGGCGATGCATGTTCACCATATATTAGATCACCCTGTGTTATCTAGGACAGGCAGGTGGCATATGTTGGCTTGCTGTAGGGACTGGTTGGGTGTCTTCAGAAACAAAGGATGAATTAAAAAGGAACTTGGACATCATCTAGCAGTGCCTCAACTGACACCCAGGGCAGCTGAAGACAAGAGTGGTGAAGCAGTTTCTCCCAAATCCTGGCGGCCAGTCTCATGTGTTTTTCTGTTCTGACCTCTGTGACACCACGTTGTGTGGGAGGCTGGGTTCCTGTTTAGGGTTTGGCTGCTGTTACAGCATCCTGGGATGATCCTCATGGGGCTCATTGTTTCTTAGGAATTACTGTGCTGAGGGGATTATGCTAGCAGGTTTGCTCTGTGAACTCCTTACCTGTTTCCGGAGATCCTGGTGTCTGTCCCACTGCTGGCTTTTCTGAATCTGCAACCCTCCCTGGCAGGGCTGTCTGTTAGAAGGCAGAGAGGGGAAGGGGATCCAGTCTTTTCAGTACCACTCACAGTACGGGCATTGTGAGAGAGTCTGTGGCAGTGTATACAGCGAAGGAAATGCTGACTAGTACCGTGTATTAAACTTTAAGGGGTTGGAGAGATGGTTCAGCAGTCTAAAGCACCTGCTTAAGAAAGCTTAGGCAACTGCAGGGACTGCAGTTCGATCCCCGCAGCCACATGCTGCACCAGCCCCACCCCCAGGGCAGACTGAGCTGGCCATAATAAATAAATAGTAAGTAAGTAAATAAACAGATAAATAAACTCTAAGACATAGTTCCAGTCTTTACCCTTCCGTTTTGGTATGCTCTCTCTCATCTACTTATCCTATCATCTGTCTTGCTGTCATCTATCTACTACCTCTGTCATTTATTACTTCTGTCATCTATCTCCTATCAGCTCTGTTATCCATCCATCCATCCATCCATCCATCCATCCATCCATCCATCCGTCCATCATCTGTCTATCTAATATCTCTCTGTCTCTCAGTAACGTTTCCAGAGAGGTGAGATTACCCTGGGCTTCTAGATGGAGAATTGAGGTTAAGAGAGGGCATGCCACTTGTCTGACGTCACATGGCTGGTTATAGGTCTAAGGGACTTTTTGACATTTGAGCCCGTATCTGGGTGACCGCTGCACCTGTGCACATTCTTTGCATTTTAACATCTGTTTTCCCAGTAGAAACAAGGAGCAGGGTGGAGGGGTAGAGCCCCGTCTTAATTTTTGTTCCTGCCGCCCCCCACCATGCTTCTGAATGCAAAAGAGAGAGGGGCCTTCTTTAGCCATCTTAGCACACCACAGCCTGGCTGCCCCCCAGTAGCTCTCACTGAACCCCTGCAGCCTCCATGTTGGGGTGACGAGGCAGACACAGAGAGCGGGGCTGCTATTCTAGGGAAGACAGCTTTGCTGTGGCTGTTCTGACCCTGGCTTCTCCGAGAGTCAGAATTTAGAGTGTCTGACCTGCTGGTTAGGCCTTGCTATTTTTATTTGTGGAATGCCATGATTTAATAGCTTGGGTGGACAAATCTATCTTATATGTTTATTTTTTTCCCCCACAATCAGCTTGTAACCTGCAACTGTTGCTGCCTTTCAGAAAATGAAAAGAATTCACAATAGACTGAGTCTCCCGGATAAACGCCCTTGTATTTGCTCTTTTCTACTGTGAACACTTAGTCCCTTTCATCTCTCATTCCTTTATAGTTGAGAGGGTTTGGAAGCTTAGAACAAGAGTGACAAATGGCTCCATATGTCTTCTACAGATTTTTCTAAACTCTTGCAACTTTTCATTTCTCTTCTTTTGTGGTATGGGGGATTGAACCCACACCCATTTGCACTGAGCTACATTCTCAACCTTTTTTTATTTTATTTTTTTTTTGTTTTGAGACAGTATGTTACCTAGTCTGGTCTCACACTTGCAGTCCTCTTGTCTCAGTCTCCCACAGTTCTGGAATTTATTGATGTGTCCGCTACACCCACACCCAGCTGTAATTTTTATGCTCTCTAATGAATTTTATGAGTAAAACCTTTTTTTTTTTTTTTTTATAAAGAACAGAGTCACAAAGAATAATAACAAGTAAGATTGTGTGCCCAGCTCTTGGACCTAGTATATTCTAGTCTTTTGCCATGTTTGCCATGTTTCAGATAGTTTAAAGGATTTCTTACAGTTGAAGTTCAGTGTTACCTTCCCTGATCTCATTGGCCAGAAGTGACCATTGTCCTGAATGTGATATTTACCTCTCCCATACATTAAAAAAACTCTACTTTTATATCTGTAGGTATCATTAGCATAGCAGGTTTTCTACCTTCATGGAGTTGACATCTGACATCTTGCAACTTATGTTTGACCTATCTTCAGGTTTCTGGAAACATCCATGGTGATGGATGGCCCTTTGGTTGATCCAGTGGCAGTCATGGGTTCCGTTGCAGCGTGTGAATAGCTCTGTTTTCCCTTCTTTTATGAACATTTAGTCTGCGTCACAGTATTGTGTGACACCGATGTCTGAGTGAAGTTCTCTTGCTGTCATCCTGTGTACAAAGCATGCTTGTCCCCAGCGAGTCCCGGAAGAGGACCAACAGGGTCAGAGTTGGCCGAGGACCTCCGCTCCGTCAGGAGCTGCCGAGTGGCTCCTCAGCATCCCTCCACCCTGTGCAGCATGTGAGTGCCTGCTCCTCCTCGTTTTCTCACCACTTGAGAATGTCAGCTTTCAAATTTTTACAACTCTCGCGGGTATGAGAGAGCGCATCCTGCTCCATTAATCACTCTTTGATTACAAGCGAGGCTGAGCATGCATTAAGTGGCTATTCAAGTTTCATCATCAGTGGAAGTACCTGCTCTTGCGTTTGTCCACTTTTTTTTTTCCTATCAGATCACTTGTGGTTTTTTTTACATAGCGTATAAGAAACTTGTAGATATGGACGCTCTGCGGGTTGCATGTGTGGCAGCTGTCATCCTCTAGTAAGTGGCTTGTCTTTGCCCTTTGTTTAGAGCATCTGTTGATGACTAGCAGGTTCACTTTTTTTTTTTTTTTAGGTTCACTTTTTAATGGCCTTGCATGTATCAGTCTTTTATGCTCAGGGCTTTTGTTGAGACTTACTTCACAAATCTTTCCTGAGCTCATAAAGATCTGCTTGAAGATCATTTTACTGTACTGGCCTCTTCCCTGATTGGCATTGGTATTTTCCATGCCTGTGCACCCTTGGGGCGTCTGTTTGGAGGCCAGGGCTGGCTGCAGAATGATTGCCAGTGTCTGTGGAAATGCTTGCCCGGGTCCTGGGCTCCTAGGCTGAACTTGGAGACGGTCCTCCTCCTTGACCCCGAGGCTGTTTCTGAGAGCTGCTGAAGTGCTGCGTTGATTGGCCCTCTCTTGAGCCTAGCTTATCACCAGCCTGATAAAACTGATTGTAAAGCTATCCCCTTTCCTTCCCTCAGCTTGGCTTCCCGGCCCCCTCCCTTCCGCTAAGGCTGCTGCTGGGAGCTGGAGCCATGGAAGGACGCAGGGCCAGACTGGGTGGCTGCAGCCCGATGGCATTTCTGATATTCACCTTGCCCTTGGGGAGGATGTAGGCGCCAGTGAAGACAGGCGCTAGGAGACTTGCAGGTGCTCTTCACTGGGTGTTGAACCAGGGCTGTCACACTCTAATTCCCAGCCCGCTATAGTTTTTCTTTAGAGACAGAGTCGTACCAAGTTGGTAAGTTGCTGAGGCTGAGCTGGAACTTGTGATCCTCCCCTCTGTCCCCGTCACTGGAGTGACAGGCAGGTACCAGGTCCATTGCATTTTGAACGCAAAAGTATAAATGGCTTCAGGGAAGGTGTAGATAGATTTTCAGGATTTAAGAGAACCAGAAGTGGAAAGATGATAGTTAGGGGCTGAAGGGTTGTGTTCCACACCCACTGAGTCACTATTCATTTACAGGGCATCTGTGGTGCCTGGCCTCCATTGTGGGGAGACACAGTGACAGCAGGGTTGCCACAGTCCCTTTCTTGATGAGCAGGCTTGTTTCAGTGGGCCTGGTGTGATGGGACAGGGAAGAAGAGCCTTGGGGCTAGACATGTTGTCATTTCTGATCGCTCCAGGACCCATGGCTGTGGCACAAGCCGGGTGGCACGGGGCCCAGCCAGCCCACCTCCTGTTTTCAGACACTCCCCAAGCTAAGGATGGCTTTCACATGCTTGAATGGTCAGGAAAAAGAAATCCCTATCATTTGCAAGGGGTTGTGATGATAGGGAATACTAACTTTGAGCCTCTACTAAGAGAAATGTTAACTACCACTCTCTGGAAGAATTCCATTCTTCTTGGTAGCCTTGTGTTAATAGGGAATTATTCTCGGTGATGATAAAAATATATTGAATTTCATCAGTAAACATGTTGTGGAATGCTGCTTTCTCTCCTTTGTGTGGCCTCTTGGCCTGTGTAGCAGGTGTATTTATCCTCTGGCCCTGTGCTCATCTGTTCAGGCTGTGTAACCTTGGGCAAGTTTGCTCTTTCCTCTTGTGGAAAACAGGGGAGGGCGTCTATTTCCTGGGGCTGTTGTAGGAAGGGAAAAAGAACGGATGGTAAGCGCCTGCCATGTGTAAGTGTTTTCATAGATGTTAGCTCTTCCCTAGGGAAGTCAGTGATCATCAGCTGGTTGAGGGCTGCTGAGGAAAGCCTGAAGAGGGGTGGGGCAGGCTGGACTGGGCTCAGGGCTCCCCCTGCAGGTTAGGGTCATAATGAGCAGCATCCATCCTCTGTTGCTTCTCTGAGGCCGGGAACTGGGACCTTGGTCTCCCAGGGCCAGCGTCCCTGTATCTGTGTAGTTCCTCTCTACACTTAACGCCATCCTGACATAATTTGCCTATGAAATGCAACGAAGCATAACTAAAAAATATAAGTAACAGCTTCAAGCCCTAATGAGGCTATAAATACAGGAGAAAAGTAATTTATAAAGCTATCTCCTGGTGAAGAACCGTCCTTCGCCCAGAACTTGCTGCTTGTTCTCTGCTTGCCTCATCAGCACTGGCCATTGGCTGCCTTTGCTAAGTGCCGGTCACTTTGCAGTGCTCGCCGCATCTCCCTTGGCAAGAGAGAGATGCACCAAATGCCGTGTGACGTGCTGAAGCTGATGGGCAGCTCGGCCCACTACTGTCACGACGGTGGCTCTTCTGTCTATAGATTGTTCATGCCATGAGATTTCCTTCGAGATCAAGGATGGTGTAAATGTAGGGCTGGGGAAATAGCTCAGTAGTATAAGCGTTTGTCTGTCAAACATGGGGTCCTGAGTTCAATCCCTGGCACTGAAAAAAAAAAAAAAGAAAAGATTTGAGGCTGGGAAGATAGCACAGTAGAATAAACGCTTGCCTGGAAAGCACAAGGACCTGGGTTCAATCCCTGGTTCTGCGAAAGAAAGAAAGGTGTAAATGTAAATTCTGTAACTATCAAGGGTTGGCAGTCATGTTATATCTTCTCAGCAATTTCTCTGAGGTATAACTTCCTTGAGCAGGTCAGGAAACTGAGGCAGGGAGTACTGGAAGGAGCTCACAGCAAATGGTCCAGACTGGGCTGCTGACCTGGAAAGGCTCAAGTGCATAGAGCCCGAAGTGCATCCTTGCCCCAGATCAGACATCCTCCTATGACTCCTTTCCTGCTGACGGCCAGAGAGCTCCCCAGGCTGAGGTCTGGCATGAAGTAGTTCCTTTGATGAGGACAGAATGGCTCTGGAAGGAAATGAACAGGACAGATGTCTCTAGTTCCATGCCATATTGTTGGCACCATTTGGGCCAATCTAGAATCAAAGGGACTTTGGGGAGTTTCTGGGGATGTTCACCGCAAATCATGCAGAGCCACGCACCTGGTGGCCTCACCTGTGCCTGGGCATGGACTGTGCGTGTGCGTATGTGTGTGTGTGCGTGTGTGTCCGTGTGTTAAGAAACAAGGCACAAGGAAAACAGGTTTCTTTCAGTGACCTCCTAACACTATGGGTGTTGGCTTCGAGCCTGGGAAAGGTTCATTCTCTGGAGAGGTTTTAGGGAAGATCCATTTGAGGCCTGCGAAATTGAATGCTAAGCCGCGCGGGTGTCTGTACACGGGGATGTCTGTGTGTCTCGCTTTGTCAGTCATGGAGTCTGCAGGCCTGCTTGTCAGGGAGCAGAGAATGCGAATGAAGGCAGTAGGGCAGAGATCCGAAAGCTGGGCCTGTCAGTGGCTTGCAGACGCCATCAGTTCTGTAGGGCTGCAGGCCAGGGGTTTCTCTTGGGAGAGCAGGGAGGTAAGCAGAGGGAGCGAGTCCTGAGCACACCAGCTCGCCGTGTAGCCTTCCCATTTCTCAGCTGGATGAGTAGTCCACATCGCTGACTGGGTTCTGGAGTGATTCTGGTGGAGCAGCTGTCTGGGTTTTGTAGCCACCTCCCTTTTGGACCCCTGGTTAAGTGTAAATTTGGGGATACCAGAGGTTTTGGAAGAAGCTGCCATAACAGGCTTTTTGCCTCTGTCCAGTGGGGGAGGACTTAGATCTTTTTTTCTCATTCTTGCTGCAGATGGTATAGTTATTTTAAGGAAGTGGTTGCTGCAGTGAAAACGGGCAGCTCTTTCATTTTTCAGCTTAATGAAAAAGAGAAAAGGGAGGAGGAGAGACTCCAGCTAGCCAGCTTCGTGCTAGTGCTTGTCGTTTTTGGATTCTAAATGTGTCCCATGACACAGAGATGGGATAAATATTTCAGCCACTAGAAAGTCCTCCTGTTAAGTTAAAACACTTGCCACTCTCTTTAAAGCAGGCAAGGTAGTAATTTACTTGGACAAGACCAGGTACACCATGTCCCCCAAATTTAACTATAGGTGTACACATCTCACTCACATCATAGGGATTTGGGGCAAGGGTGAGTGGAACTTTCTAAGGAGAAGTCTGGGGGGTGGGGAATAAGTTACTAATGCAACCCTTGCTTTTTAGATGGCCATGTGTTTGTTGGGGGCCGATGAATTAACAGGTGCCTGAGATACAGCTCAATGACACAGGGCTTCTCTGCCTTCAGGAACATTGTGTGCTGTGGGGAGATGGTGCAGACACATCTGCAAGCACAAACAAAGATAAGGAAAACACAGGAAGTGGCCAAGACTGACCAAGACTGGAAGACAAGGGCCCCAGCTTTAGCTCAGGTGTCCATGCAGGGACCAAGAGTTAGTGACTTATGCCAACGTATGACGGGAAGGTCCTGCTTAGCTGGCTGGGTGAGATGGGGGTTCTAAGAATATAGTGGGGTTTAAACTATGGTAGCTGATTGGCTCACAGTTTTGGAGGCCAGAAGACTGAGATCAAGATGTTAGCAGGGTAGCTTTCTTCTGGGGCTTCTAGATGGTATCCCCTCCGTATGTGTTTGTCCAGTTTTTCCTCTGTGCCTGTTGGCGTCTTAATCTTTCTTACAAGGACATCAGTCGTACCAAACTGGAGCCACTCTTGTGAGCTTGTTTTGCTGCAGATCCTGCCTTTCTTTATGAGGTACTGGGACTTGGGACTTTTGTATGCATGTCTAGGGGGCAAGAGTGAAGGACTCTTGGAGGTCAGCAAGCAGCATGCCTGGAGGCCTCAGAGCGGGGAGGACATTGGTGCAATCAAGGACGATGTTGGATGTTGTGGAAGTTGTAGAAATGGGCAGGGGTCGATCATGCTGGGCCTTGCAGACCAGGGCCAGAGCTTTAGCTTTTACCAAAGGGGAAGGGAAGCCATCAGCTGCATTTTGAAGTCACCTATGGAAGCATGAGAAGTGGCAGTTAGCAGGTTGGTTGAAGGAAGATGCTTCTCTACTTCAGTGCTGGTGACCTTTGGGGCTGGTGAGTCTGTGTTGTGGGGGCCCCCTGCTAGGTGGCCCTTGCTCAGCAACATTCTGGCCTTTACCTCCTAAATGCTGGCACCACCTCACCTCACTGTGACAACCGGAAGTGGTGTCTTGAATTGCGTGGTGCCCGTTTAGTGAGGCAAATTGGATGGGGTTGAGCAAAGTTTTGAAGGCAGAGTTAGCTAGCTGTAAGCTCTCTCTGCTTGGCTTCCTCTTCAAGTTTGATGAGGCTGTCACTTCCCTAGAGCACCAGGCTGCGCACCCCCTGCATACATAGAGGAGCTGCTCAGAAGCTCAGAACCTCTGGGAAGCCTGGAAAGAACGTGCCTTGCTGCTGCTGTCCCTCACCAGGCTCGGCCGCCCGTGGCTGGCAGGGCCACCCGTGTGCGATGGCTGTGGTGTTTAGCCTCTGCACCTCCCATTCATTTGTCACGTCCTGGGCGGGCAGCCTTATTGACTCTCAGAGCAAGCCCTTTGCAATCGAATCGGGCCAACTTTCAGGTTCTGAGATCTGTTTATCAGAACAAGATACCACAGTTGTAGGGATTTTTCTAGGGGCTTTGCCTTCCAGGAGCTTAGCTCTACAAAAGCAAGTGTAAGTGATTTCCAAGCAAAACAGAGCCTCAGTTCAGCATTCCACGGCCCCAAAGAGTTCCCTGCTGGCTGCTGGTGACGCCCGCAGCAGTTGTTCTGGAGCAGCTGGAGCATGTGGGTGTCCTGCGCTAAGCATTTGGTGTCTGGCTTGGATTCTGCACCTGGCTGCCCTTTCTGGGCTCCTCCCCGTCACACCCACTCCAGTGTGATGACACCGTTTGCCTGTTCATCTTGGGGTTGATGGGGACTTTCTGGAATCATTTCAGAGGGAGTCTGACCTTGGGTCTGGGCTCAGTGGAACAGAATACCATAATCGATTACTGATGGCTGCCTGGGTTTGTAGAGTTAGAGAAATGGTAAAGCAATGGGTTTGCAGTTCCTAACAGCCTGCTTCTCCATTCCGGACCCCTTTCTCCCTGGGCTGGGCCTCCCTGCACTGGCTCTCAGCTGACACTGATTCCTGATGGAGCCCTTCCTTTTGTCTCTGTGTGTCCATCAGCTTCCCCCGTACATGCCTTCCTCTCTGCTGGAATCAGTCTTACTCCCTTGAACTTCGACTAGGGAATGCTGGGGAGCCTTTGACAGCTTTTTAAAGTAATGAAATGTCACAATCGATATGCAGTTTAGAAAGATCTTTCTGGCCACGAGAAGGGAGAATGGATTGGAGGAGGGCAAGATAGGGGACAAGGAGACCGAGCTGGCAGGTTGTGGCAGGCAGTAATCCTGCTTAAGGGCAGCAGCCACTTGGGCTTGGGTCGGGGCTGTAGTGATGAGACACGGTGACCAGCCATTTGTAGAGGTGATCGCATAAGGAAGGGACAGGAGAAATTTCTAAAGTTTAATGTGGGCAGTGGAGCAGAGTGGAGCCCTGTGCTGTAGCTTTTCTTCTGCATCCTCCAGGGAGCTGTGTGTGTCAGCTTGCTTCAGCAGGGAGCCAGCTCCCCCCCCCCCCCCCCCCCCCCCCCCCCCCCCCCCAGTGCACTACAGATCCAGCGCAGTGTGGCAGATGGTCCACCAGGAGTACCTGTGACACCAGGGCTGCGCCTGTGTCCATTCCCATTGGCCCTTGCCTGCTCGCGCCCCTTACAAATTATTTTTAGTATCACTCAGGTAGTAGTCTCACTGGGCCACAGCGTGTATGCTTATCTGTGCTTGGAGAAACCAAGGAACACTTCAGAGGGACGGCAGCGGGTAGCTGCTCACTGCAGGGTCCATAGGGATTTTCTAGGAGAACGCAGGTGGAAAGGTATTCTGGGTAGAAGAAATAGCACATGGGAAGGATGATGGCAAGTAAAGGGAGATGGTGCGGAATCTTCTTTGGCAAATCTTGAAAAGGGGATCCAGGCCCTTGTCCCTTTCTTTACTTCAGAAGCTCCTTTCTTATGACAGCCGTGACAGAGAAACCTTCAGGGTGCATGTGCGTCTCTGCCCCCTGATGGAGGGAGTCCTAGCTGTGCATCTCTCTGACACAGCCCACATGTGTGGTCATCAATGCCCAATAGGTGTTTATTGAATGACTCAGAGGGGAGCCCTGCAGTGTGTGTACGGAGCGACTGCGCTTTTCTTTCCTCCTTTTGTCCTGAGACTGTTTTATTTCCAAGTGGTTTCTTATCTCCTGGACGTTGACCATACTGGCTGAGCTTGACCAGGGAACTCTGTTCCCAGGATGCAGAGCGCATGGGCTCAGCATGCCTCCCCAGCTTGCTGTCGTTTCAGCTTGCTTTGTTGGCTTTCCCGACGGAGGGCAGTTCAGGTGGGGGCCGTGGCACTTTACGACTTTCTTCCAAGGTGATGAACCTGAACCATGGAGCTTGGCTCTACACTTCAGGACCTGGGCCGTCAGGGGAGGGGGAGGGCAGCCTCTGGGGCATTAGAAGGCCCCAGTTCAAGTTCCATCTCAGCCTTTCTTCCCCAAAAGAGCTCAGGCAGGTCGGTCTGTAGGGCATGCTGTTTCTTCAGGTGAAAGGATCACAAAGTGCTCCTGCCAGCTTGACCCAAGTTCAGAGGCCCTGTGATTGTGGGTGTTGCAAGTTGGAAAGAGCCTGGAAGGAGTCTAAAGGCTGACGTGGAAGGACCCTTCCATTTTCGCTGTGAGAGCTAGCGCGAGCTCAGCGTGCACATCTGTCTGGAACTTTAATTTTTACCTGTTGTTGTTGACTAGAAAAGAACATTTGGGTTTTGTGTCCAGTTCCTGTAGTAGGATTAAAAGGGTCAGTCTTTGACACCTGTTTTGTATCAGGCAGCTAACTGGTTTCTTTATATTTCTCCCTTTTGCGCTCTCAGAATCCTGGGGTGGGAGGGGGGATGTTCAGTCCATCTGGCAGGTTGAGAAACGGAGGCCCAGAGGGGTGGAGACAACTACTAGAATCTCGCTTGCGCCTTTTCAGCTGGGTGGCTACATGGCACCTTCTGACCCCTGTCCCTTCTCTCCAACAGAGAGCCAGCTGCTCCCGGGGAACAACTTCACCAACGAGTGCAACATTCCAGGCAACTTCATGTGCAGCAATGGGCGCTGCATCCCTGGCTCCTGGCAGTGCGACGGGCTGCCTGACTGCTTCGACAAGAGTGACGAGAAGGAGTGCCGTGAGTGCTGGGCCTGGGCTGAGGGCGGCAGGGTGCTGGGGCCGAGGTCGGGGTGGATGCAAGAGGCCCTCATACTGCTCTCACCCTGCATACTGTTCATCGCACGTCTGAGGGCTTGGGCTTCTGTGCAGCCATCCTGGCCTGTCCACTCTGTCCCCGTGGTGCAGAGAAGCATGCAGCGCCTTCTATCAACCTCCCTTCCTGGGGTGCCGCTGTCACCTTCACTTACCTAGGAGCCCTCTGAGAATCCCTGAGGTCCCGCGGCTGCAGTGTCTCACAGCAGGCAGGCAGCATGCTTGCTTGGTGTGGACCCTGGGCTCGCCACGCTGGCAGCCACCTTGCTTGTGGCTTGTGTGCTGCTTCCTTGCTACCTCAGTGAGGGACAGCACTGTGTGGGGTATCCAGGGTGAGATGGTTGTTTCTCCAACCTCGTTTCTCTGCTAGATACAGTCTGAGCCTTCGCCAAAGCACCCCCTGCCAGGGGACACCACCAGGGTCTGGTAGTCCTTGTGATCCCCTCCCTACTTCTTACCGGTTTTGTGACTCTGAAACACACGATAGACCCATGTTGGGGATTACCTGCAAGGAGGGGCACCTGGCATGGGAGTGGGGGCTGTGGGGTGTCAGATGACCACACTCCTTGCCTCATGGAGTCAACTTCTCTCCCCCACACTCCCACTGCCTCTGCAGACCGAGCCTGGGCATGGGTCAGCCTCCTGGGCACCTGGTGGTGGGAAGCACCACGCAGGTGGGTGCAGGCTTGCTGATGAGTGACTGCCTGGAGGCTGCATGATGGCACAGTGGCCCTGCTGGTCTTCTTCATGCACCATAGGAGCCAGGCCAGTGGTCCCTTGGACAGGAGGACCCCATGTTCTGGCTCTGAACCCAGTGTCTGTCTGGAAGGCAGCTGAAGAAGAGGCTGAGAACGGGGTGGGAATGTGAACTTCCAGCGTGGTTGCTGTGGGGATTTGAGGCCCATCTGAGTGTGCACAGGCATGGGTGGTTGCTGTGGAGCCCACAGGAGCCAGGTGCTGCTTCCCACTTGATAGGCACAAGAGGGTGGCCTCCTGCTCCTGGCCCTGCCTGCACCAGGACCTGTGGAGCTGCCCATAGCCCCAGGCCTGCTCCTGGTCCTCAGAGAAGTTCTGGGGAGGACAGGTTTTAGGGGAGAATATTCCATTTTATCATGTGCAGTTTTTCTGAATGGACCATTGGATATAGTGCAAGCTTTCTCTCTCTCTCTCTCTCTCTCTCTCTCTCTCTCTCTCTCTCTCTAATTTCTTTTGAAAAGTAACTTTTCCCTCTTCCTACCATGGCTTCACAACTGCTGGGAACATACTGTTTCTCATTCAAGATCCAAATGGGCCCTATCCCCTGTCTAGCTTAAAGAATTATTAAACTCTCTGCATGTCCCATGGTGAACCTGCCATTTTTGGGACTAGGCATGTTTCTGAATTGCAGTTAAGGTGACCGTCATGAGCTACCTGGGGATATTCAGCCAGGAGAAGTTTGTGAAGGAATGCGAGATGAGGAGTCAGACCATGATCGCATTCCCAGCTTTGTCTACAACAGCTATGTGATGTTAGTGACTTACGTGGCGTTCTTTGTCCTCTGTCAGGACAGTCTGGCATTTGAGAATTCCTGCCTAAACTGGAAGAGGTAAGGGACAGAGAATGTTAGAGAAAAGGATGATGCCCACAGCTATCTCGAAATGTTCAGTTTTGTAGGATGCAGGCTCCCTCTTTGTCCTGTCATGTGCCCCTGAGGGTAGTAGAAACTTGACTGGTGTTTCTTTCTTTCTTTTGACCAAAAACATCATTTTAAAAAATAAGCTGTACATACATCCAAATACATGCATTATCCTCTTCTCTGTTGCCCCTTTCCTGTTTTGTTGAAATTGCAAAACCAGAACACTAGGAAGTTTAGACGATGTAAATGGGAAAAAGTCCCTTTTCTAACAGAAATTTTACTTTCATTTTAAATCTCTTTCCCGTGTCACTCTGGAAGTGGATAGTGTCAGCCGTGGAGAGTCCAGCTGTGTCCAGAGCTGCGCCTTTTCAGTCTGAGGTGGCTGAGTGTGCTTGAGAAAGTTCCCAGAATGCCCTAAACCTTGGCCATTGAGAGGGTTGAACAGTTTCCTAGGACCTCAGCTCCCTCTTCTCAGAATGGAAACAGTTCAGCCGTGTGAATGAAGCTTTAGCATGCATAAATCACATGGCACAGTGTCTGCATACAGCCCCCCATAAGTGACGGGGAGGCTGAGCTGTGATCAGTCCCTGTAGCAGCGATCTTGCCTTGCTGTCTTCATCAGGGTGGAGGATGGAGTTGCCTGCTTCTTTCTGCTTAGTGTGACAGGCCCTTGGCCACGACATCAGGCTATATACCCACAGTTCTGTGTGGTTGGCCCACGTTCCATCGCCGAGATGCTCGGGAATGTAAACATTCCCTCACTGCTTTCCTCTCTTTTCATTTTGTCACTTCTTTAAAAATGAAAAAGTAGGGGCTGGGTAGATAGCTCCGTGGCACAAGTGCCTGCCTGGCAAGTACAAGGTTGTGAATTTGAACCCTGGACTTGCCAAAAAAAAGAAAAAGAAAAAGTGATGTTCTCTGCAACTGACCAGAGCAATCCCAGTGGTGAAGAGCATTTAAGGACCTCGGTCATGCCTGGACCCTGGGAGGACAGAGGCCCAAGCTGCAGAGGGAGGGCTGGGGGCCGTGAGGTGACCAATTTCACCCTCTTCTCAAGAATGCTGGGGCGGCCCATGTAGACTTCATGCAGCCTGCGAGGGAGGTAGACACACCGGGCCGTGTGCCTTACTCAGGACTCTGAGCCTTTTCTCTCACATTTTGGATCAAGAGGGGAAGGTGGCCAGTATACTCACCTCTCAGAGGTGATTGCATTGTGAAAGAAGAGAGCCAATCTGGGCTTCTTACAGGGTGAGGCAGAGCCGGCAGAGGCGTCCCAGGTAGGTTGAGGTGCCCCTCAGTGGATTATGGGCCAGCAAGCAGCGCTTGTACATCTACCTGGATGAAAGGTTTCCAGAAGCTTGCAAGACCTGTGATCCCAAGGTAATAACATTATGTGTCCTGTGAACTGAGGGGACGCAGAGGAGAAAAGCTGAGGCGCTGCACAGGACCCGCCCTCCAGCACATTTGCCCCAAGCCTCCAGCACGTTCTCCTTCTGGTTTTCTCCCAGTTGCACTCATGGTGATTATCCAGTTTTCACATTTTGACTTTCTCTGTGTAACATTTCAACATGCCAACATTTATTCTGTTTTTAAAATTTTCTGTCACTTTTAATGCCTAGATAATAGGCCATTAACTTGGTATGCGATAGTTCATTTTTTATGCTCTTATTTATTCCTCGGTGCTCATCTTTTTCTCTCTCCTGCTGTGCTGGGGCCAGGAGCCAGGGCCTTTCGCAGGCTGGGCAAGGGCCGGCCATGAGCTCTACCATCTGAATTCCAGGTTTCTACTACTGGCAATCACATTTCACTGTTGTAAATGTGAGTGGGGACCAGGCTCTCCTATTTCCAGAACTGCCCTTGGGCTGGATTCTCAGGTGTGAGGGGCCGTGCTGGGGCCGGGGCTGGGGCTGGGGCTGGGGCTGCTGTTTGCTGGCTGTGCACAGACTGCCTGCCTGTTTGGCTAGCAGGCTGCACTTGCTTGCTCTTGCTGGCAACCCATGAAAACTGGGACTTTATTTTAGTCTTGGCAGGGTTGATCAGTGTGTTTAAGAAAAAAAAATTTTTTTTTTTTCGGGTTAGCTTAATAGTTGAAAACCATTCCCGTATTTTAATTTTCTAAGTTTTTTTTTTTTATATATTAAAAGGCTGAATGTTTTCCAGTACCTCTATTTGTTAGCTGTATTTCCCTGTGAAATATCTGTTAATAGACTTTAGCTAATATCCAGCTGGGTTATCACTTTAAATTCTCTGCCTGATGCATCTGGGTAAGCTCCCAGAGTTTTAAGAGAAGGGTCATTTTAGGATTCTTCAAGTACGTTTCTGTTTTTGATTAGTAAATTGACATAAGTGATCATTGTATTCAAATCTCCTGTCCTCCCTCCCCTCTTGCTGTCATCTTCCCTCCCTCCCTGTCTTGTCCTTGGCTTCCCTCCCATTTCCTCCCTTCCCTTCCCTCTTCTCTTTGTTTTGTAAAAGGAATAGAGATCTATTTTAGAAAAATGTGAGTGATCTCCAAAAGCAGGCTGTGTGGACATCGGTCCTGGGTCTTTACATGAGCTGTCCCAGGCACTTTACATTTTATTGACTCATTAGATTGCCTGAAGAGCCCCGTGGGAAGGGAGCTGTTGTCATCTGCAGATGAGGAAACTGAGCCACAGAGTGATTGTACATTTGCCTCATATCTCAGAAACTTAAGTCTCTCTGACCCTTCTCTGTCAGAGACCCCTGTGGAGGTCTTTCATTGTTTCTCCACAGCCATCTGTTCCCTGTGGAAAGATCACATCAATTAATGTTATCATGACTCTACTAGTGTATTATGCCTGTGCTAGTCAGCTTCCCACTGCGAGAGCTGATCCCTGAGATGATCAGCTTATAGACAGAAGAGGTTCATTTTGGTCCTAGTTCCAGAAGTTTCAGTCTGTGATGTATTGACCCTCTTGCTCTGGACCTGTAGTGAGGCAGTCTGTCATAGTGGGGTTGTGCGGTAGAGCGAAACTGCTTGTTGCGTGGTCAAGAAGCAAAAAGAACAAGGAGAAAGGGCCTGGGGTCCCGTAACCCCTTTAGGTTCACTCTACCATGACCCTAGCACCTCTTGCAAGGCCCTAGCTAATAAAGGTTCCCTCGCCTTCTCTTAGGACAGCCTGGGCACCAAAGCTTTGCCAGATGGGCCAGGGAGGGACATTCGGGATCCAAATTACAGCAGTAGCTAGTGCGTTTTAAAATTATTTAGAAGTGTCGATAGTGTTTTTTCTGTGTTAATGGTTTTAAAGCAATCTTTGGTTCTGTGAGCCTTTGAAATATTTTGCTTGAAGAAACTGTACTTCAGTCACTGTCGCGCTGTAAGAAAGAGTCACCCATGACTTGAAACCAAGCACTTGAGTCTTTCCTTCCTATTCTGTGTTGGATTTTAGATGTCACTTCTGTGTCCTAACAAAATGGGGGAATAGGTGGATGTTTGAGATCTTCCTCACAAAGTGGGTCCTCTTCTCTTTTAGGAAAATACATTAATTGATGTCTTTGGTCAAGTATGTTCAGATTTTTTAAGTTTCTGGCCATTTGTGTGTGTGTGTGTGTGTGTGTGTGTGTGTGTGTGTGTTTGTAGGGAGAATAAATTCAAAGACATTATCATATGATAAAATTTTTTTGACTCTCCAAACCTAGAGATATGGAAAAGTGGGTACAAAAATGAAATTTGAATTTTATTTGCTTTTGGCATAGCCTAAGCATGCCTTCCAGCTGCTCCAGTGCAGTGTTAGCAATGCATAGGATCCTGTGGAGAGAGCTGGGTTGATATCATGATCCCTAGGAAAGCTAAAAGGAAAGGAAATGTCCTTGCTCTTTCCTGTTTTCACCATTTTCCTCAATTTCTGTCTCCAGGTGGTGTCTCATGGAATGCTTTCTTTTAAACCTAGTGCTGCTTAGCAAAGATGGAAGACATCTTAGCAAAGATGGCAGCAGTGTGTGTAACTACTGCCTGGGCTTCCTGGACCTTCACGAGAGCGCTGCTTGTTCACCAAAGCTCATAATGCTCGGCTCCTGGGGTGAAACACTCTTGGAAATCAGGAAGCTGCTTCCTTCCTTAGGCTGTTCTGCCTTTTCTTGGAGAACAGGATAGTGACAGTTGATGTGTGTGGCCTAGGGACACAGTCCATCCAAGTACTGTGGCATGCAGCTGTGGCCAAGGGTGGTCTTCTGCTTCAGCTGTACAAAAGCAGAAGTATCTCAACACCATTGTTCTTGTTAAGTTGTACCCCTGTGAGGTCACAGGGCTGAAGTCTAACTCCTAGTACCTTGGAAAGCGACCTTGTGTGCAAATGGAGTTTTATGGTGATCATCTCCTTAAAGTGAGCTTGGCAGATGGGTGTGGCTGCACCAGTGTGGCTGTTGTCCTTCTAAGAAGAGGAAGTATGGACACAGATGTGTAGAGGAGTGGTGATGGGAGACTCGGGGGAAGGATGGCTGTGTTAGGGTGCAGGGAGAGTCTTGGATCCTTCCCTATGGCCCCAGAGTGGGACCACTCCAGTACATAGGGGGTGACACTCAACCTGCCGCTGCGTCCCTGGATGTTGTGCACTGACAGCTTCCTTCTGTTTTCTCCTTTAACTTTCTTCAAGTAAGAGTTGTACTGTATTGGGTTTACTTATGTTTCCCCTAAGCATGTTGAAGTTCTTTCTTCCAGTGTCTCAGAGTGTGGCTTTAGTTGGAAGTGGGGTCATGGTGGATATGATTAATTCAGATGAGGTCTTAATTGCAGAAGAGTGAGCCATTAATCCAGTTGAATAGTGTCCTTATAAGAAGATATTGTAAAGTCATGAGGGAAGAACACGATGTGACAACAGGGACAGAGGTTGGAGTGATGCAGCTGTGGACCAGAGGGTACCAAGAGGTGGCAGCTGCTTGTAGCATCTTGGAAGAGGCGAGGAAGGAAGGAGTCTCTCCAGGGTGTCACAGGGAGCACAGCCTGCTGCCTCCTTGACTCCGGACTTCCAGACATCCGGCTCCCACAGCTGTGAGAGAACAACCACCCGTGACTCACTGTACTTTGAAATGCACCCCTGGGAAAGGAATGCACCCCTGACATCCAGGGACCACTAAAGTCTGTTGGGATTTGGGATCCTGTGAGCCTGCCGTGGCCCATTGGATTGAGTTTTCTCTTTCTTTTCTTCATTGTTTTTCTAGGTTTTGCAGTGCCAGGGCCTGCATGTAAGACCTGCACATTGAGCTACATTTCTAGCCGCTTTGTTGTATTTTGAGACAGGGTTTTAATAAGTTGCCCAGGCAGGGCTCCAATTTGTGATCCTCTTGCCTCTACTTCTTGCAGTGCTGGGACTGCAAGCTGGCCCACTAGGCCAGCTGGGGCCTTCTCCTACTAACCTGTCATGTGCCTTGTTTCCTTTGGGTCATCTGACTTGTCCTCTGAAAACACTGGTCCTTTTCCTGCAGGGCTTGGCTCTGGCAAGCCATTGACAAATGCTGAATTCCAAAGGCTCTCAAAGGAGTTGAGCATTGGCAGATAGAAACTGGCCCCTGGAAGAGCTTAGAGATCTTTGTGGTGGTGTAATGCCAAGTCCACCCAACACCACCCATATGCAGACATATCCTTTCCTGGCACTCCTGCTCTGGAGGAAATCCAAGCCCTGTGTGTGTACACCTGTGCGCTGCTTCTTTTCTAATTGAGCCACTTGTTCATCTGTATGTTTGTTTTTACATGTCTTAGGTGATTTCAGGTGCTTCCCTTGCCCCTTGCTTAATTTCTTCCAACTCAGACCAAGTAACCATGAACACTGTTGTTAAGAAGAAAGGCTTGGGGTCCAGACTCTGCTGGCTTTTCCCACCTTGACTTATAGACCTGAGAGGCTTTGTTTTACCTGCTCTGCCCTGATTTCCACATCCATGAAACGGGGTCATAACAGCACCTGCTCCAGCGGAAGTATTTATAACATCTCATAAGTGATGTGTTCAGGCCATTTTCCTGTTGAAAGGAGCTGCTCTTGTGTAATAGGCACTGTTTCCTGGGGCAGAGTTCATGTGGGTCCTCTTTGTGCACTTGTAGGAGCTAATATGTCTGAGGCCCATGGCTGGGGCTGGGTATGAGCGAAGTATTTAGTGAATGTTAAGGGCTTTGCCTCCTCAGACCCAGCATGCTGGTGACGTGCTTGCCCAGTGCAGTGCTCCCTATTGCTGCTTCCACTGCCCCTGCCCTTCCTCAGGTGTGGGAGTCTCTGCTACAGAGAACACTAAGTGAGTCTTGAGCATAAGTCCTCGGCTGTCTTGCAACTTCCCTGGACTGAGAGCCCCAGGAAGCCTGTTGAATGACCAGGTTAGTGCCAGAGAAGAGAAAGAAAGGGTAGTAGTCCTGAGGTGAACCTCAATAGAGAGTGCAGAGAGGAGGCCTGGAGGGGCCTCTTCTGCATTCTGTCTGCAAACCCAGGCTTATTGGACCTGTATCCAGCCTGCACGTGCGCAAATGGCCACGGTCCACATGTCCTCAGCTCTGCTGGAGCCCTGCCCCATTAAGCATCTAAGTGGATTTTGGTGGCAGTATCCTGCTTGATGGCTTCCATGGCCTTTTCAGGCTTCATGAGCGGGCTGTCCCCTGCACGCTCTCCTCACTGGCCAATAACCAGCATTGCTCCCTGTGGTCTCACTGTAGGCCTGTGACTGTCTTCCAGACCACCTTAGCACCCCAGATGTGCATTTCATGCCTCAGCACCCACGGCCAGAAAAGCCCTTCCGTTCCGAGGTTGGAATCATAAATTCGCAGGTGGGCACCTGGCAGGTACCAATTCCAGCTTGTCTGGTTATACTTGGCTTCACATGAATTTGGCCTGATGCAGGCTTTTCTAAGAGGCTTCTTCTGCTAGATGCTTTGATTTTTTAGGTGCCAGTGATTGTTTACTAGGTAGAGAAAGACTAAGTGCTGTCATTTTTGGGCTTATCAGTTTCTTAGAGCTCCTGTAACAAAATACCGCAAACCGGATAGCAGGAAACAATGGGAATACTCTGCCTCTGTTCTGGAGGCCAGATATCCAAAGCCAGGGGCAGGCGGGCCTCCAGGGAAGGTCTCTCCTCATTGCGTCCTGGCTTCAGGGGTTACTGGCGATGCTGGTGATGGTGCGTTCCTGCCTCTGTCTCCATCACCCCGTGGTCCTAGCCCTGGGTGCCTGGCTCGGGGTCTCTGAGCGTCTCTTTCCACGTGTCTTCCTTTTGCTGACAGTGCTGTTGTTAGACTAGTCCCTCCTCTACTTTAGTAGGACTTCATTTTCACGTGATGATGACATCAAAGCCCCCGTTTCCCACACAGTTAATTCACAGGTCCTGGGGCACTCACTGGTCAGCCACATGCACTGGGTGAGCATTGAGGAGATGACTCCCTGACTCCAAGCCAGCCTTGGCTCCATGTGGGCCCCCGGAGTGAAGCTTCTCCCTGCCCCCGTGCTTGAGGGGCTTCATTATTTGTTTCACCCCTCTCTTTATAGCAGGTTATGGAACAGGGCTATGTGTGTCCATCCATAGAATGGGGGTGGTTGGAACGCTTGAGAACGAGGATTTACGGCTCTCTGAACTTTCTCCTCTCTTTACCTGGTGCCTTGAATGGGCCGTTGTCTTGCTGAGGAGATCCTCTGAGCACTAGAAAGCGTGTAGCAGCCTGTGAAAGTTCTGTCCCTTTCATGGCCCTGGGGTGCGTGGGGTGCTGTAGACCAAGCCCAGTGTGTGCTGGGTTTCTGCCTTCCAGCCCTGCCTGGAAGCTGGGGGGCCTCCAACTGGGCACCCCAGCCCAATTGGGCTGCAGCTGGTTGTGTTTGCCCCACATAGGGACACTAAAAGAACGAGTGAGTTGCCAATGCTTGTAAACTGGAAGCTTGTGCATACAAATTGGGGTCACTGGGTTTTCTTCAAAAGTCAGATTTGACATAAAAGAAATCCTTTTTGCACTTGCAGAGAACCTGTCCGCCGTGGCTTCCCTGCATTTCCCCATCCTGTTCCTCCAAAGGCCTCTAGTGTGTCTTTAATTCTGGGACATGCACATCTGCCCACACTCTCCGCGGGGCTAGGAAAGCATGGTTGCTTAGCTTAATTGACAGAGCGCTTCGGTTCTTAGTCATACATAAAATAGTGACAGGCTTTGCCTTAGTGGCGTCTTAGATGCAGTGAAATATAATAATTTTCTGTGATTGCTAGCACGTGATGTTTTCACCAAGGGCGCGGAGCATTTCCAAACAGATTAATGCACTGCGTGTGTGTTTTCTGTAGGGGCTGCGCTGCCAGGGCAGAGCCAGCTCCTCAGCTGCCGTGCCTGCGTCGCCACCTAGCTCCATCCCGTCAGAGCTGGGTGATCTTGGCAGTTTGCCTCAGTTTCCTCCTTCTTGCATTTGTTTGGGGCAGAGACAGAATAAGCTAACTCCCTGAAACCTCTTCTGGCAGCAGCCGGGACACATTAAGCACTTGGTGAACATCGGCTGTGCTCGGATGTTGAGGCTTCCACTCCACTGCTGCCTCTTCCCTTCTTAGAGCCCCAGTTTCTCTCTCTGTGAAATGGGAGCAGGGGAGAAGGAACAGCATGAGAACAGGCACAGAGGGCCGAGTGTCTGCAGCTTCCCTGGCGTTTGGTAATTAAGCTTCCCTGTGTTGTTTGCGCTTTGCCCCAGGAATGTGTAGTTCCCCGTCCTGGAGAGTCTTCAGGTGTCTCAGTCACTTTCCTTTTTGCTGGAACACGTAATGCCTGACACTCAACTTGAAGGGGAACAGGTTTACTTTGGCTCAGGTTTAGTCCATGCCCAGCTGGCTCCAAGGGTGAACGGGCAAAGTGGAAGGGTCTGAGGGAGGGGAGCTGCTCACATCATGCAGATGAGAAGCAGAGAAAAAAGGGAGGGGCAGCGAAGGGAGGCAGCGCCTTCCAGGTCCCAGCCCTGTGAGCCTCCTCCCACCAGGCCCATCTTCCCAGAAGCTGTGTGAGCCTCCTCCCACCAAGCCCAACCTCACAGCAGCTAGAGGCCCTGCCTCTGAGGGCATAAGGCCTGGGTGGGGCAGTCCAGACCCAAACACACAGAGTTTTGATCCAGGCTCCTGGTCCTTAGGGCCTCACAGAGGGGTCATAAACTCTCCCTTCCTGTAGGTTGGACAGCTAAGGAAAGTGGACCGTCTTATTTTAGAAACAGTGTATTCAGGTCCAAAATAGGCATCGTCTTCTCTGAGCTGTTTTTAGGTAGCAGAACACCTCCTGGCGCTTGGTTCTGAGAGGTAGGGTGTGGGTCCACCTGGGATGGGGCCCTGGTGCCTGTTCTCTGGGAATTGGGACAGGAGACCCCACACTGCCTCACTGGGGAAGAAGTTGGTCCAGTCTGTGGAGGTAGGGCCTCCTGTGGACTAGGGCAGACCTGGCAAGGACTTGCATTTAATTTAGCATCTTCCTAGAGAAGAGCAGCATCTTCATTTTCAAAGTCACCCAGTCTCCCACTCACTGGGGAGTTTTACCCTGTTGTCCCATCAGCCCTCCCTGTTCTGGTGGTGATGGGCCTTGGAACGGCGTCCATCCGAATCCTCCAAAGCCCGTCCAGCTCCTCCATCCACTGTTGGTGGCAGCTGAAGTTGGGCTTTCCCACCGCTGTCTCATAGCCACCAACCCTGCCATCAGCCAGGAGCATGGTGGCCCAGGGTCGTCCTAAAGCCGTCTGTACCATGCACTCTTGGCACAGGTATTAGCCTCACTCTGTCTCGCCTGTCCTCAGCACCCCTTCCAGCGAGCCCCTTTTATTATCAGCACCATGTGCTGCCTTTTCCTGCTTCCACAGCAGAATTAGAATGAAGCTGCTCTTCGCCCTGGGGAGGCTTGTGTGTGGCGATTTTGGAATGAGTGGGTCCAGGCCCACCTGGGCCTGGGCCGCACAGGCACCCTCAGGCTGCCAGGGCTTGCCTGTAACTGCAAGGTGCCGTCCACGGTGACAGGCTCAGTAATTGCTAATAAAATGTAAATGGCTGCAAAATCACACAGCATCCCCCCCCCAAAAAAAACTTTCTTTTTCCTGGCACATCCAGACAAATCTTGCTGATCCAAGTGAGGCTGTTGTCTGGGCAGCCTTTTTATTTTTTACATGCAGACTTGCACTTTCAGCTGCGGCACGGCAAACGTGCACTTGCTCAGTTTGGCTTTAAGAAAAAATCCAGAGACGGATGAGTAAATAATAATTTAAAAAAGAGGGTGTGGTGCAGACGCGTGACCTGCGTGAGTCTTTCACCAGGGTTTAGAGTGGGAGGAGGTGGAAGAAGGGCGCCCCTGAGGTCAGAAGGTGATAGCATAGCCTTCTTCAGGAAGCACTGCCAGAACTTAAAGGGGGGTTGGGGTGGGGAGTTTAGGTACTGCAAGGCAGGCCTGTTTTTCAGAATCAGTGGTTGGAAGGGAAGGACCTGAAACAAGTCTCATGCAGGTATTCTGCGTTGCTGCCTCAGATTAATTCCAAATTAAAATACAGCGTCTGCCTCTCTGGGAGAGGCGCCATTTACAGGTACCTGAGTTGTTGGTTCCTGTGACCTTTGACCTTTATTTTGGGAGAGGCAGAACCCGAGATTCTCCATGAGATTTAAAGATGCATGGCTGAAGACCCTCTTGGAGCTTGCTGGCTGTCAGCCAGTGGAAGACGTGTTTACTTCTCCTGTCCTTTAGGGACCTAGTGCTGGAGTGTGAGTGTTCAAGGGGCGGAGTAGAGTAACCCTTTGGAGTGGGCAGTGACCAAGAGGCGGGGTGCTGCCATAGCTGCACTGCGCCCTGAGCCTGTGATGTCCGTCCTCATTGCCTGGCTGCCTGGCCTTGCACCATGTCCTCAGACCTCCTTGAGCCCCTGGCCCAGAGCTCTAGGATGTGTATGCCGCATGTGCATTCCCAAGGCCTGCTGCCCACAGGACAGGCAGCTGGGTGGGCAGCCAAGTGAAGCTGCCAGGTGTCAGGGAGCAGGTGGTTTTGATGTGGAATGAGCCAGTCTCTGACACTTGGTATCAGTCACTAAAATCCAAGCTCCCTGGAATGCAGGCCACTGGCTAGTCCAATTCTCGAAGGCCAAGAGTAGCTGTTAGCTGCTGCCCAGAGTCAAGTGCTTTTCTGTAGTGCATTGGTGAGAGAGCTGGGTGCCTCGTCATCCCTGACCCCCTCTCTGCTGTTGCTTGGGTCTCTGTGAGCCTTCTGAGGTGGGCATGGAGGAAAAGCACTGTCCTGCCTCCATTTCACCAGTGAGTCTTCTGGTTGCCTTTGTATCTCAGTCCATTCCAGCTGCTGTACCAAATTGCCAGAGGTCTCAGTTACTCTGCTCTCACCGCTGGGACAAATACTTGACACTAAAATTTAGAGAAGGAAAGGTTTATTTACTGGAGGTTTCAGTCCATACTCAGCTGGGTCCAAGGCAGACTGGCACATGACAGAGGGCAACCTTTCATGGTGGTGGCAAAGAGCAAAAGCAGGGAGCAGCAGCAACAGTGGCTACAGAGAGGGAGGCTGTCTGCCTGTCTCTTTTATGTTACATTCAGGCTATTTATCTCAGGCTGGATGTAGCACTCACACTCATAATCCTAGCAGTACTCAGACCCATAATCCCAGCCTTGGATCACTCATAATCTGAGTGGATTATGAGTTAATCACAGATTCTAGAAGTCCACCCCGTGACTTCACGAGACTTTAGGGGACTACTGTACACAGTGTAATACCAGAACCTCTTGTGGAGAGGCATCATTGGCATGTATCTGAGTTGATTTCTGTGACCCTTGCCCTTTACTTGCGGAGAGGCAGACAGTTATTGCCCCAGATTCTCCTTGAGATTTGAATATGCTGGGTCTAGGGAACCATTTGGAAACATCAGCTTCTTACAGTTCGAGAGAATAAAAGTTCAGGATCAAAGTAGGGTGAACTCAGTCTGTGGCGAGGTCCCTTTTCTTCTGGTTATGTCCTCATGTGGTGGGAGGGTGGGTGGCTCTCTTGTCCTCTCTTGTAAGAGCTCTAATGTCATTCATATGACCTAGTCAGCCTCCGAAGGCCTGCCTCCTAATGGGATCACCAGGGCACAGGGCTTGGGTTTCAACCTGTGTATCTGGTGACACTCTTCATTCAGACTGTGGCAGTCATCCTGGGGGACATAAAGGAGAGGTGGGCTGTGTGCGAGCTGCCTGCCACTGCAGGTGCTGATGATGCAGGAAGAAAAAACTGATCTGGGGTGGATGACTCCCAATAGGGAACCTGCAAATGATATAGGGAAAACCTATCCCCAACCTGAAAAGTATGTGGGATGAATTTATGTTCTCTAAAACCGAAGAATGAATTTTAGGAACAAATGGAGGTAATGAGTAGAATTATTTATTAAGGGAAAGAAAGCTGCTGTCTTGAGAGAAGGACAGGAGGGTCTCGAGTGGGTGTCCCCCAGAAGCTGTCGCTTCTAGGGACTTTTATAGAGGAAACATGGGAACTCGCTTAGGTGGGTATGAGGTGGGACAAAGGCTGTGGTCAACCAATAAGATTATAAGCACCATTGCTCAGGTATAATAGATTAAAATCGGGATCCAATGGGAAGGCAAATCACGTAGCAAGTGGGCAAGAGTATCACCTATTGAGCTTGGGCTCGTGACTCTTTCCAGGTGATTAATACTTATTTAGCATATCAATCCCTGATGCCCACCCTTAAGGAAGTATGTAATTGCTTCTATTCACTCTTGTCTTAAGATCTGGCCCATGGCAGAGGAGTGTCTGTCTCTAGTTGGAAAGCCACCTTATCTTCCATGTCCTCCTTGAGGGCCTGGCCCTGTCTGACTGCCTATAATATTTCTACCTAATTCACCTACCTACAACACTGAGATGCCATTGATGTTCAAATCCAGAGGGCATGGCAGCAGGGGAGAGGCAGGGAGATCCCAGACTGTGCCAAGGGCTGGGCTTTGGTGAGAGGAGAGAGAGGAAGAGGAGAAAGAGGAGAAGGACAAGGAAGAGAGGATGAGGGAGAAGATGAAGAGAAGGACAAAGAAGCGAGGAGGAGAAAGAGAAAGAAAACAAGAAAGAGGGGGAGGAAGAAGAGGAGAGGAGCTCAGGGTGGCAGTGAAAGCCCCAGGCTGGTCTGGAGGCTGGGGGCGGGGAGCTCTGGGAGCCCTGGAGCCATGCCTGCTAATTGCTAGAGCCCACAGAGTGGGGTTGTCTTGTCTTAGAAGATGCCTGAGTCAGGAGAGGGGCAGTCAGTGAATAGCAGTGTAGTGGGGTGCTCCTGTGTCCTGGGAAGGAGGTGATCTGGATGCTACACGTTCCCAAAGGAGGAATGCCAGAATGCACTGGGGTACCCAGGGAGGGTTCTGGAAGTGGCCTCTGCCTAGCGGAGGCTGGAAAGGGAAGGATGCGTACGCTCAGCACGGTGCGCGGCGTAGCCCATTCAGGCTGCTGTTAGTGGTGAGCCACACACGGGCCACTCAGGCTGAAGTCTGCACTCAAGTTGTGCCCATCATAGCCTGGGTCTCTAGTGAGCAGATTGCTGGCTTTTTCTTGCATCCACACACAGCAGAAAGGGGGACTGCGCTCCCTGTCCTCTTCATACTGTCGTGGAGGGGGACTGGGCCCCACATGAGGACTCCTCCAGAGCCCAATAATGGGATCACTGGGGTTCAAAACTGAATTGGGGGCTGCAGAAACACTTGCTTCATTGACAGTGGAAGAAGCCCCTCAGAAAGGGGAAGCCAGGATAGGGTCCTAAGGGTAAGGGAGGATGGTGCCCAGTAGTTCTGGGAGCAGGTCAGGAGGAAGAGGTTTTCTGGAGGGTGATTACGGAAGCATGTGGTGGATTGATCACGTGGCCTTTGACGACCACAGGAAGGATACAGCTGTGTTACTGATGGCCAAGCCCATGATTTCCATAATCTGAGGAGCGTCCCAGGTTAGCCTCAGTTTTTGACTACTTTCTGGCTCTTTGACCCTGAGCAAGTAACTTAACCACTCAGCTGCCACATCTGTAAGATGTAGCAGTTCAGTTCCTGTGTCTGGGGCTCATGAAGATCACGGGCTCTCTGCAAAGCCCCTAGAGCAAGCCCTTCTTGCAGTAAGCAGTGGGCAGAGCTAGTTGCACATCTGTAGTTGTAGAAAAACAGTCTGCAGTGCCCGCTTGCTGTCCTCTGACAGTCGCCACAGTAACCGTAGCACGACTCACCCATGTTCAGAAAGAGTGGAACAGCATTTCAGGGTAACCTTGAGAGCTCAACATGAAGCTGCTCAAAGCATCACCAAAGAAAGCAACATAAAGCCTTCATTGAGTTCCCTGCACCCCCCCCCCCAAAAAAAAAACAAAAAACAAAAAACAAAAAAAAACAACGGGATGAAAGTCTAAGCTGTCACCTGGGCTTCCCCAGGGCTAGGGACAGACACCAGCCAGGATGCCTTAGTGCTAGGCAGCTCGCCTGACTCATCTGTTGATGCGGATGTGGGGATGACTCAGGGCTGGATGGAACAGAATTTCCACAAGAGTGGTGCGCAGGGATCTGCACCTCTCTAAGCAATCCAGGGGGGCTGGTGGCTGCAGCAGCCTGGGGCTCTTTGTTCAGGAAGTAGAGACTGCATGAATGGAGCCATCACATGGACACCTCTTGCCTCTTGGCCCCTTTGCATGTGCAGGCAGGAGGGTTGCCGCCTGCCTGCCTGCCTGCCGGCCAGAGCAAGCTTCGTCTAATGTCTCCAGGGAGGTGCCTTGTAGGGAGGGTGTTGGTCCCAAATCCAAACCATTCCAAATGGAGAGTGCTGAGCAGTATGGCGGCAACTGGATGGGGTTAGTCTGTTGCTTTGCTTCTGGGACTCCTTCCCGCTTATCATCTCTAAAGAAATCAGACGCATCGCAGATACTCTCATTGCAACGCCCGTAAGAGAAAATGACTTCATCTGAGCCAGAAATGAAATTCTCAGCAAGAGGTGCCTGGCCTTTGGAAATCTCAGTGAGTAATGCCAACAAGATTATATCCCAATTGACAGCGGGCATCTCTCAGAGGTGGGATAACGCATAGTTGTTCTTTTCTAACTTCTTATTATTTTTGTGCAGGGAGTGGCGTGTGGAATGCTGGTGAGTATGCAAGCCCTGTGCAGGCTGGCCTGGCTGTGCCCTTGGTCCTTTGTATACGGCACATTATTTAATCTCTCTGTGCCTCAGTTCCAGCTCTGTGACAAGGGAAATGATAATGCAGTTCCTATCTCATAAAGATCAAATATGTTTATATGTGTTACGTATTTAGGGCAGTGTTTACCCTGGGCTGAGCTCTTGAGAGCAGTTAACTGTTACTATTAGTAATACTGCCATCTTTTAATGCGTACAAGTGATAGTTCTGGGATGGTGAAAAAAGTTGAAGTGTAAAGAGAAAGGCTACCCATATCCTACAGGCAAGTGTGTGAGGGTTCTAGACTGCCTCTCATAAGGACCCGGAGAGAGATGTGCTAGAACCCAGCCCTGTGGGCTGAGGCTTCTTTGCCTCAAGGGAAAGGACTCCTCCCAGTGTCTCACAGCCTGCCTCTTGGAGTGGCCAGCGCTGGTGCCATGGAAGGAGAGGAATGCACAGAACATTTGGGTCTTGGGTTTGGACACTGTTAAGCCAAAGAGCTACAAGTCTGTTTTGTAAAATTATCCTCTGGGGGCTGGCCAGATGACTCAGGGAACTAAAGCGCCTGCTTAGGCAGGTGCAGGGACCAGGGTCTGATCCCAGGTATGCTGTGCCAGTCCTACCCCTGGGATGCCCTGAGATGTCCACTGAGACTGGGTGTGGTGGCACATACCTGTAATCCTAGTGCTTGGGAGGCTGAAAACAGGAGGATCACTATGAGTCAGATCTATGTAGTGAGACCCTGTACTAGTTAATTAATTAAAAATAAAATTATCTACTGGACTTTCATAAGGTTTCTTTTCACTGATAGTTCAGGGGTAACCAGGTCCAGGGATTGGTTCTCATGGGACATGCCCCTAGGCAGCCTTTTTCCTTCTTTAATTTCTCCTGGACTAATTTCTGCCCATTCCAGAATCAGTGCCCCAGTTGTCCTTTTCCAGAGCGTAGCTCACTCCTGACTCTCAGAGCATGGAGCCCTCAGACATTTATTTCCTACAGCAGCCTAAATCTGCTCCCAAGGTCAGAGTGGGAGTCCCTAGATGCTGACAGTTCCCTGCTACTAGAAGCCCTTGGGCTTACGCTGAGTATGGGCCTGAGCTTCCCTGTTGCTGGCTGTGTGGCGGGGCCAGTCTCCGTCTGGGGCTGGGGAATGAGTCTAAGGCCATGCAGAGTACTTGGGGCACTACTGCCCGCCGCAGTGCTGCTGTTCTCGCAGGGGCTGGCGAGGCTGTGCTCTAGTCCTCCTCCCAGGACTCCAAAAGAAAGTTTCTAGAACAAGCCTGTCTTGCTTTAATAAGAAATCACTCGAGTGCTGGCAGTTAACTGTCCTCACATAAGATTGCGGGTGAAGTTCCTGTGGGGTCCGTTGGTTCCACACTCTTCCCATTGCCTTGCAGGGCATACCTCAGAAGGAAAGGTAAACTGATGGGTAATTATATAATCATGCTCTTGAGAACCAAACTCTGGCCAGTGTACCCAGCTATGGAGACCACACATAGGAAACATGCTTTCCCTGGGCTCTTCGATGCTCTAGGACTTGTGCAAGGTCCCCCAGCCCCATTATCTGCATGTCCAAAATATTTAGACAGAGTACAAAGGCAGATTTCTCTCTCTCTCTCTCTCTCTCTCTCTCTCTCTCTCCTTTCTGTATTTAGGACACAGTCTACAGGGTCTCACTACATAGATCCAACCTGTAGTGATCCTCCTGTTTTCAGCCTCCCATAGTGCTGGGATTACAGGCACACACCACCATGCCCAGTCTCAGTGGCCTTCTCCGTGTGCCTGTGGGCAGGGCTGGCGCGGTAGGCCAGGGATGGAAGCCCAGCCCCCTGTGCTCTGCCTAAGCAGGCACTTTCATACGCTGAGCTATCAGGCCTGCTCCAAAGGCAGATTTCTTTTTTTTTTTTTTTTTTTTTTTTTTTTGCGGAACCGGGGATTGAACTCAGGCCCTTGCGCTTGCCAGGCAAACGCTTATTCTACTGAGCTATCCCTCCAGCCCCCCAAAGGCAGATTTCTGTCACCACTTAATTTGTTAATTCTTCCACACTTTTTCTCCTGCCAGTTAATAACCCTCAAAATATTTCAGCCTTGAGGAAGATTACAGAGGAGCAGCATCTGCTAGTCCTGTGTTTGACTGGAGAGGGCAGAAGTAAAATGAAAAGAAAACAAGCAATTTAAGAAACAATACAGTGCCTCTGCATGTGACTTCTAGGGCAGGATGGCAGGCTGCAGCTGAGTGGGGGAGGGGAGTAGAGAGAGCAAGCTGGTTTCTGTTTTTGACCTTGTGGGGACATTGGGGAATAGAATTTGGCTTCTCTAGGCCTTCCTTTTCTTCTGAATAGAAACCTACCCTCCGGCTTCTTCCCAGAAACAATGATTATTTATAGGATCAACTTTGCTTTCACTTCTCTGCTGGTGTAAATGCAGAATTCTAAAACATGAACAGAAGCAGATGGATGACTCATAGGATGGATGGATGGATGGATGGATGGATGGATGGATGGATGGATGGATGGGTGATAGTTTGGTTAATGGCTTGGTTAATGGCTGGGTGGGTGGATGAAAGGATAGATGGAAAGATCAGTTGTTGGGTGGAAGGTGAGTGGATGGGTGGACGGGTGGGTAGATGTATGTATGTGTGTGTTTGTGTGTGTGTGTGTGTATGTATGTATGTATGTATGTATGTATGTATGTATAGGTGGATGGAGTAATGGACCAGAGAGTGAACACATGGACCAGTGGATAGGTGCATAGATGTGGAGACCAATGGTTAGAGGTAGAGACTGCTTACATTATAGCCATGTCCTTTTCCAGAAGTTTTTCCTAGGCTAAATAGGTGTCCCTTTTTGTGTTCCCGGAGTACAGCCTGTCTTCACCTTTGATTTATAAACAAGCAGAGATAATAAAAAACTAGAGGCACCCTCTTTGCAGCACAGTGGCAGCGCATGACAGCCCGGGAAGAGCTTGCGTGCATCTTACTGTTTCCACACACACCTCAGTGTCAGCTCCTGGCCCAGGAGAGACGCTCTGTGCGCACTTGTTGAACAGGGAAAGAACAGCGATCAGTGAAAGAGCAGTGACTGTGGGCAGAGCCTCGTTGCTTGCTGGCTTGTGTCTTTTTCTTTCCCTGCTGCCAGATGGGATTGCCAAGGAGAGCTAGAATTCCTCTCACTTGCAGCACAGGCACATGCACACACGTGCACGCACATATGCGCACACACACACACACACACATGCACACACACACGCTCTCTGTGTTGTCTCTCTTGCCTGTTTCTTAGGACTTTTCACAGCAGTAGCTACTCCTCCTTTTCTACCTCTCCTGACCCCAAATCTGACTTGTTAATTCATTTTTCTTCCAAAGGTAAATATTTTTCCAAGTCCTCTCCCCTGTCCTCTGAGTCCAGAGTATCTAAACTGGGATAGCACTCCCCACCCGCTTGGGCCCCTTGCGTAGATACCCACTATCCTCAGCTTCCGCAGTTGTATCCTGATGTTCTCTTTGGGCTTAAAGGCAGAAGCAGGGGCTAATGAAGGGGTTGGAAACAGCAGGCATCCAGAAGTCTCCACACTTAATTCCAGGTTTGTGGGAATCCTCACAGTGCTTAGCACAGCTCCTAGGGCTGGGGCAGGCAGCACCGTCAGCCTGGAAGAGCTGGCCCCTAGCCCTGATTGCCTGTGTAGCCTTGGTGCCCATGCGCAGCAGGGAGGCTGAACACTAAAGCACTCAACGCTTCCTGGGGCTTTCGTAGTGTATTTTGCTGCAGAGAGCTACCTGCTGGAGAGAGTGAGTACGTTGGCTGTTCTAGCCCTCGGTTTCTTCATCTGTCAAGTGACCCAGTCATCCCCTAGCATCCTTAAACTACAGCCATCTGTAGTTATCTCCTATCCTCAAGGCTCCTAGTGAGAAGGTGGACTAGTTCTCTGGCATGCACGCACACACACATGGTTTAGGGTTGTGCAGAACGGCAAGTCCCTAAGTGAACACGGGGTACAGAAGCCCTGGGTCTGATGTCCATTTGAACATCCTGAGACTGTGTCCCAGGCATTGTACCCAGTGCTCTGCATGGCTGATCTGATTCAGTCCTCATGCGCTGCCACTGTCCCCTGCCTGCAGGTGGAGAATTGAGAGAATTGAGTAGCTCTGGCTGAGGCGCTTGGGTGGCAGGACCAAGGTTTCAAAGTAGACCTGTTTAGAATGAGCCCCTGGACCTCTCTGCTCTGCTGCCCCCTGCGGGTAAGTGTGTGACATAGGCACTATGTAGGGGAGGGTTCCGAGTTTGCTGAAGCCCGTAGTGTTCTTTGCAACATTTTCCTTTCTGCAAACAGAGTGCGTTCTGTGTGCCTGAAGTGACTTTGCCCCTCCGCCCTGGGAGGGTGCAGCAGGGGCTTGAGGCACCAGAACCTTGATGGAATCCCTTTTAGGAACACTTTGCGATCTCCTAACAAAATCAACAACAGGTACTCTCAGGAGACTCTGTACTAAAAGTGTCTGGCGGGTGCCCAGTCCTCCTATCACCCCCCAAAGCCCTAGCTGCCACACAGTATAGACCTTAAACTTTATTTGCATTCAGAAAGCTGGGGGACAGATCCGACCAATAGGTGGGGGCCAAGGCGGACTCCACATCTAACAGACCTGCGGGTATCTGATGATGCTGCTGGTCTGAGGTCTACACTCCGAGTCTTGAGGGTCCAGAGTGTGGTTTTCAGTGGACTCAGCAGCTATGTCAGAATGGCCTGAGTCTTTAAGCAGCGGCTGTCAAGGGCCTTCCTGGAAGATTTTCCTGCAGTAGGACTCAGCAAGCTGCAGGCATTTCCAGGTACCGTGCTGTGGGAAATCTTGGCTTGCTCAGTGGTTTCCAATTGCCAGAGCCCCTCCTGGCTTAAGGCCACCTTGGGCCAGTTTAGTTCATGGGTCTCTGGGGAGGCCAGGCGCTTGCTTGTTTCCTGTTGGGTAAGTCTGAACACGTTCATCTTTGGGTTTTTTAAAAATGTATTTTAGTACAGGGTCCACAGTGTTTCACCACACAGATCCAACTCACTGCGACTCTCCTGTTTTCAGCCTTGTAAGTGCTGGTATTATAGGTGTGCTCCACCACACCCAGTCTCAGTTGCTGTGTTAGGGCGCCCTGGGGGCGGGGCTAGCACAGCGAGCTCTGTGTTCTGTCTAAGCAGGCACTTTAGTCTGCTGAGCTATCTCGCGGACCATGAGCAGAGTCATCTCTGAAGACTGCTTGTTACAGTTGCCTCTGCATATCCTTATCTGTAGTGTCTCCCCTAGACCCAAACTGTCCCTCAAGCCAGAGTCCTGCCGTCCTCACCCTTTCATTCAGCGTGACTCCTCACCCACCTGCAGCCTGTCTTTTGCACCCATCAATGTAATAAGTGTAGTCTGGGAAAGGTGTCTGGGAATCTTTTATGTGTTAGAGCAAGTGTTTACGTCCATCCTTACTTTTGCGAAATACAAGACATCAATGATAGTATCTCCCTCTTCCCCCTTTTGCTTGCTGGATTCTACCTGTTAGTTCTGGGGTAGCTGCTACCTGTTCTGTCTTCTTAGTACCATCATTCACCAGGAAGGGAAGGTAACCTTTCATCTAATACATTTTCCCTTGAAGATCCCATTCTGCTTGCATGAACTCATGATGCCCAGGCATTTATTTCCTGAAGGATTATTTTCAGAGAATATGAGAATCATCTGAGTCTTCTCTTTTCTTAACAACCCCCTCTCTGCTTTAATCTACTGCTAAGCCCAGTCAACTTTACTGCTAAGGCAGTAGCTCTCAC
>PVKN010001131.1:36762-56847 GCA_004027915.1 Capromys pilorides | reverse complement strand
AGGTGGGCTCAAAATACATCAAGAAACTTGCTGAGCTCCAACAGAGCTTTCAAAATATTTAAAATTCAAAGGAGATTTTAGGGGGAACAATGTTTAAAAAAGAAGAATATTTGGAATCAAATCACCTCTACTTAAAGGAAAAAGTATATAGACAATATATATATACATACCTATATATACACACATATATAAACTTAGGGAGATACCAATGGATTTTCCCTCTTTAATTTAATGTGAATACACTGGTCCCATCAGGCAAAAAGCAAACACCACAGCTGTTGGGCACTGCTGGTGTGTTAGAAAACTCCGGTATTCCTTTTAGAAAGTTATTTAATGATTACTTTTCAAAGATTATCAGGGTTACAGGGTCCAGACGACTCCTACTCTTCCCCCTCAACTGTCTCTCAGGTCGTCCAGAGTCTGCCTGATTGTCCTTGTTTAGCCCACTGGCTTTTGAAATGACCGGCCAACGTGTGGATGTGTGGGCGGGCCCCGAGGCACTGACAAGATCCAGGTGTCCTAAGAGAACGAGACAAACAAAGCCAGGCAACTCTCTGAGGCTGCAGGGGCACCTCAGCCTCCGCCCAGTGCTCTTTGGCCCTGGAGAGAGCAGAATTAGGTCTATTTCTAAGCGTGCTCAGAGGCGTGGGGCTGAGGGCGGGCATCACAGACCAGTGACCCCCACCCCCAGCCCCACACCGGACTCTAGGCGGGGTGCCTGGGAGATGGCCATCAGACGCCCGTCACTAGCGGTGGGAATGGGGGTCCCTGGGACTGGAAGCAGGTTGAGCCCTGTGCCCTTGGGGTGTCCAAAGGTGGCCATGCCCAGTCTGTTGTCATTGCTCTTATAGCCAACATCTAAACGCCAACGGCAGTCAACCCCCAGGACATGCCCAGCAGTCTGCTAGTGACAGACAGATGGACAGGCTGGGCAGGATGCAGACACCGGCTCACTGGCTCTGAGGCTTGGACACCTGGGGAAAGCACACTGGGCAGACTGCCCGCAGCCCAGGCGCACTGCACCACAGAGGGGGTCAGGAAAACCTCACGAAACCAGCAGAAACTTTGCCCCCGATAAAACTGAATACGAGGAGGTAAACAAATATTTACAAGATGGGAGTGGTGCACCCTCTGCCCCTTTAATCAGTTCTGTTTAATAAGAACTCTTTTGGTATTACTAATTAGAAAAAAGTTCAAAGAACTTTGAAGGAAGAGGGTGACGTATCATACCTCTCTGCCTTTTTAAAAAACTGTAATCTAAAAATAAACTCAGTCAGCATTATAAATTAGCTGGCTCAGTTTCCACTGCTGGGATTACACAATCCTCTGAGGTTCTTAAAATTTTAGTACAAAAATCATTCACTAGTTGGTTAAAAAGTTTCCACTTCCTTTCTGAAAAAAAACCTGTTATTAGAGAAGGTGGAAAAAAAAAAACACCCCACATCCACACACGGCATGTAAACACCATTCTCGCATACAATCCTGATCCAAAGAACCATGATTTTGTACATTAAGGAAAAAATAAAAGTAAGAAAAATCCTCCCTTGTTTACATTCACAACAAACTTCCACTGGAAATTCTGCCGTGGGGTGAGGCGCACAAGGTCAAGTTCACGTCCAGGGCCGTGGTCGGTGCGTGCTGCCTGCCTTCCGCACACCGCCAGGGAAAGGACCTGCGGCCCCGTGGCAGTGGCCCCAGAGCCCGCGGGCCGAGCCTGTCGGGCGGCACAGGCGAAATGTCTGCAGGTTTCTTGGCTCTGGGATGAGGACCCTGTCAGCGCATTCTCCACACCAGGCGGACAATGAAACGTAGCAGTCGCAAGATAACCATCTGGGGGTGGTCTTCGGCGGGTTGGTGACGATTCAGGAGTGCCTGAAACAATAAAAGCGAAGCAGGTGAGTTCTTCCCGAAGTTGGCGGGAAGGTGGGGGCCCACACTGAAGCAAATGGCAACCGAGGCAGATGGCTCTGGGAGGCCTTTCTCCTTGAGATGGAGAGCGCGCAGGGTGGCCTTATCCTGGCAGGTTTTCTTCTGCTAATGGGAAAGAAACGGCAACAAGCAAAAGAACACTCAAAAACCTTGAGGGGATCCCTGGACCTCAACACTCCAGGGTCGTGGACACAGGTGTGGGGCAGAAACCATTTCCTGTCACAGAGCTGGAGTCCCCAGGGAAGAGGCAGGGCTGGAGAGGAAGGGAAGGAGCTGGCTGAGGGAAAGGATCTCGCTACCCACATTCATTGACATTCAAATAAGTTTCAGACTCCCTCAGGGGTAAACTTCTGGTAGCTGTAATTTATTTAAGAAACCAGTGATTTGGGGTAATTTGCCCTAAGAAGCTAAATAAAGTGGTGCGCGCCACGGTGCTGTGACCTCGCAGGGCGCTCGCGGGCACGGGCACAGACGTGAGGCTGAGTCACCCCCTCCCCTGGTCTGGGGAGGAAGGAGCAACTAAGGGTGAAAAGGCGCCTTCCTGCTGGTCACTAGGGACCTCCATTGTGTCCCAGGAAACCAAGGGGCATCTGAAGGCCTCAGGTCCTCGGGCCAGAGAGAGGAGCCCCGGGTCCTAGTTCACTGTGCAGCTTAAGTGCAAAGCACACATTCTGGGAAACAAGGCAGGCAGGGAAGGGACACCTCTGCCTTGACCCCCTCTCCTCCCAGCTCACATCAAGGTCAGAAATTGGCCTAGCGACACTCTGCTGGCTGCTGGGACCCCCTTGCTCTGGTGGGAAGTGAGACCAAGGCAGTCTTGGGAACCTCGGGCCAAGAGTCGGGATGGGACGCAGCCTGTCCCCTGGGCCCCAGAAGGTCCCCCAGACACACTGGCCGTGGCGGAGCTCCCCCTCGCTTCTGTTTACACAAGCTCTTGAGCGCCTGCTCAACACAACGGGACTGTGATAAGGCCAGGGCATTTCCCCTTTTCCTTCCATAACAAGGCGGGAGGAAATCAGCTTTCTGTCAGCGATTCCTGTGGAGGCGCTCCGTAACCACAGTCTGCGATTTTTATCGGCTTTACACATAAGATTGCTTTGTTTTGATTTAACTTTCAAAATTACTTTGCTCCTTCTGGTGTGAGAAAAATTAAGGGGAAGGTTAATTTTGGTGCAGAGCAATATTAATAGGTTGAAAGAGGCTTATTCAAAATAAACCACAACTTACTGAAATGAAGAAAGTGCACACTGGATGGACTGAGCAACCAACCCACGGCGAGAGGTCTCAGGCATCAGTTACCAGCAGCCCATGTCCCCAGGGTATGAGGTTGCCTGCGCATCCCTGGGCAGAGCAACAGCGGCAAGAGGGCTGGGTCACCCTAGGGACAGGTCCCAACTTCTCACACTTGGCAGCATCCAGGGGAGAAATCTGCCACCCCTTGAGGGGATGCGGGGGTAGGTGACACAGGGACTCTCAACAAAGGAAGAGAAGACAGGGCTGCACCTCCCTCTAGGACAGTGGGGGACAGGCCAACATGATGCAGCACGCTCACTGTGCAGGCCAACGATGGCTTTCAACATTCGGCCCTGACTGAAAGGGTTGTGCCAGCCCAGCAAGCCCTGGCCAGCTGGCCCAGAGCTCGTGGTCCACACTGCAGAAAATGGCCAGAGGATGGGCTCCTGTTCTTCAGCTGGCTGTCTCAACATCCTGGGCTGCACAAGCAGAGCTGCTGGCGCACAAGCCTGGGCCTGGTGGGGCCAGAAGCGGAGCTGACTCAGCAGCCATGATGGCCCCACTAGGGACTTTGGTGTTGGGTGACCTATGGGTGTGGGTGAGCCCCAGGTGGCACAGACCCTGTGGTTCTGGGCAGGACGATACATCCAAGACAGAACACTGAATTGGACCTACAAATCACAACTCACTGCATGGTGGGGACTCGAGTTAGCTGCTGGGGCGTGGGAGGGCTGACCAGAAATGGCTGTGGGGACCCCCTGCTGGGGCTGCTACACAAGGACAGGAGAAACGCACCAAGGGCAGCAGCTCCAGAACCTTCTTCCTGGCCCCACTCTCCGCAGGGCCACTCTGGTCAGCAGCTCCTACTCAGCTCTGAGGGACGCCTACACTGGACAGCATAAAAAAAGGCACCATCTTCCTAATCAACAGCACTGAAAAAAAACAAAGAACTGAGAAGTGCCACCTCTCTCTGGGCACTTCTGGTTCCCTTGGCATGAGCTGCACTGTGGCCCCAAACTCACATACTCAAAATGTGACCAGAGGAGAGGTGGGGGTCTCAGGAAAGTGACCAGCACGGGCCCTTGCTGAGGTGTCTGCAGGAGGAGTCAGGGAAGACTCACAAGGACAAGCGTGTCAAGACATGGGGAAGGTGGCCATGTAGAGGCCAAGGAAAGGGGCCTCGGGCTCCACGGCTGTGAGGGCACAGAGCTCCGCGGCTCAGGCCACCTCGTCTCCCTCTGGCGCTCGGTGCTGGCGGCGTTAGCAAACCTCTCACTCTCCCTTTGCCACGGTTCATGTGAAAACAACACCTCCTAGAGCGGACCCGGCCACCTCTCTTTCAATCCCCATGGTCAGAAAACACAGAGGTGTGTTACACTGGTGCATCTGGATGAAGGGGTAGCAGCACCCTCCACCCACACACACACACACACACACACACACACACACACACCCCATGTCCCAAGTAACCCCTTTCCTGCCGGGCAATTTTATCTCTGTGCTCTACCTTAGCAGTTATCTAATAGTGGGGTCATTTGGGGCAACTGATTTTCAGGGAGGTCCCACACGTCCCCGAGGCCTCCCCACCAAGTCCCCTTCCTGCCTGACACTGTGGGCTGGTCTCGCAGTATCTGTGCCCGCCAGGCCTCCCCTTGATCCCTGTTGTCGCCAGCCCAAGATAATAAACCCAACTATATGACAGGGACAATACAAGGGTAAATAAGACAGCATAGGGCAGAGTTTGTCCAGGGAGGTGGGCGGAGGAGCTGGGCAAGAAGGCAGCAGGGCTAATCCCCCTTGGACCCTAATGGAGGAATAGCCTGTGGGCTGGAACTGCACTCTGGAAGGGCAAACAGCCGGGGGCATGTGGCAAAAAGGGATTTGATTTCTCATAATAAACCAAGATGAATGATGACTGAGCTGCGGATGGTTCCCCCATGGACGTGTCCCCCAGGGAAAAGACACAGTACATAGTGTGTCTAGGGCCCTCTAGGGCAGGTGCACACATTCTGCTCTTAGGATGTAAAATGCCTCCATTTCTATAGCGGTGTGGGCAGTGTGCCTGCAGGGCCCTCCACACACCCATGGGGTGGGCGGGGCCAAGGGAAAGCCCTTGAGTGCCTCCAAGTGTTCAAGTCCACTTCCTAGGGGAGCGGCTGGTGCAGGGAAGACCACTGGATGGGGACAGCAGCATGGATGCCCCACGATGCACACAGTAGGGCAGAAGGAAGACAGGAAATAAGCATACACCGACACCGCAGCCCCGGTTCTAGAACCATCCTTCAAGTCATGCATGCAGACCTAGTGCAGGGGAATTTAGTTACATCTTAATACCCAAAGTTTACAGCGAAATAGTGCTCTCTTGCTCCATGCAGGGAAGCAGGTACACAGAAAAAAGGAAATGGACTCTAGGTGGCCTGAGGCGCCTGGGCAGGGGACACTAGCCACCCACAGGGGCAGCTCTCAGTTTGGCTTCCTTCTCTTGCAGAGGAAGACCACCGAAAGAGATGGGCTTGGTTTTGGAGAGGTCAGCTATGCAGAGCAGCCTTTCAGACCCTGGTGCCTGAGCTCGGGGAGCCCTTGCCAAGTGTCCACAGGAGAAGTCAGGGCAGACTCACAAGGACAACTGCATCAGGACATGGGGAAGGTGGCCCTGTAGAGGCCAAGGAAAGGGGCCTCGGGGTCTATGGCTGTGAGGGCACAGGACTCTGTGAGGGATGGGAGTATCACCCACTGCTGCTGCTCAATGAAGTGAGCTGGCAGATGCGCCAGTGTAACTCTCCCCACTCTGGCTGGCTCGGGGAGGCAGGGCCGGGATATGCACCCAATTCTACAACCCCCTGCCAAGAAGAACCCACCACCAAGTGCCATGCTCAAGCTCCCAAGATGGAAAGAGACAACACAGGCATCAGCATGGCTGAGATGGCAGCCAAGCCACCTTCCCCCTTTGGCACAAGCCTGGAGTCTTGGCAGCCCCTCGTTCTTCTGAGAGGAAGGAAGCTGTGCTTCGGACTGGAAGGATGCCTCAGAGAGCACTGAGGGGGGAGAAGAGGCTAGCAAGTGATTCCAAAGCTCAGCTCAGAGTCTAGCCAGGGTAGACAGGCGACAATCCCACAAATCTGGGCTCCAACATCAGGGCCAAAATAAATATGTGATGAGGGGAAGGGTGTGCAGGGAAACACAGATGTGCACAGCAGGATGAAAGCAAAGGTGAGGAGCAGTCAGCAATCACATCAAGAGAGACGCAGCCCGAGCGCCAAGGTGAGATTTACAGCAGCGGAAGTCATAGGAGTCGCCCGGGAGCCAGAGTGACAAAAGACACAGGACAGTATCTTCACCATCCAATCAGAGCTGGTTCAATTCCATATTCTCAGAAATAAATAAATAAGTCTGGTGTGGGGCCAGGTTAAGAACCCAAATGCGGAGGAACTTAACTTGATCTGGAGCGTGGCTCTTAGCATTTCAACCCTGAAGGCCAAAGGCGTCTTACACTTTTCCTTCCCTATGTAGATTTATTGCTAAGAAGTGGCAATGTTCTAGGAGACCGAATTCTAGACTGTGGACTGACAGAGGACAGAGGGAATCTCTGCTCTCGTCCTGGCGACTGAGAAGGTGAGGTCTGTTCCTCCTGTGCTCTCGATGAGCGTGCAGAGCCCCTAGGCCCTGCTGGCACGCGCAGGCCGGAACTGCAGCATCCCTCCACCTCACAACCCACGCCATGTTTATTTACATGGCAGCCAAGTGGGACAGGGGTCAGGCGGAAGGGCCAGGTAGCCACGACACCGCCGGGGCCTCCTCTCCACTTTCAGACCGAGAACCTCAGTCCACCTCGGTTCAAATTTCAGGGCGCACTGCGCCTGTCAGGCTGGACAGACATCATCCAAAGACCAAGCTCAATGTCTATTTATCACCATGGCAACAGGGGCATTTCATTTACATAGCTTCTGCCTAACAGCTGGGTGGCACACAGCTGCAGGAGGTGGGGGTTGGCCGCGGCACCATGGTGTCTCCTCGAGACCAGGACTGTGCCCTCCTCCAGCACAGCTGCAGCCACGCTGGTACGGCAACCACGAGGTCTTCAAAGGTCACATCAAAACTGTGATTTCATGAACCAAACCTTCATTTTATTTTCAATGAGTCGATTCAAAGAAACTACTTCAGCTAAGGCATTCTGAGGGACTAACAACCACTTCTCAAGTTCACGCCCAGTTGGGGCTGTGTGCACCTGATGTTCCTCCAGAGGCCAAACACACACTGCTGCTTGGGGGGGGTCTTTAGCTCTCAGACCCCAGGGCTCAGGGCCACTGTTGGCTGCTGGTTGGGGTGACTGACTCCTGACAGCAGTGTGGGAAGACTCCTCAGGACTGGCCACTGAGGAGCTGGAGGAGGCTCTCCCAGCCCCTGTGAGGCCCTCGCTGAAATACTCAGTGCGGAGCAGGAACACTCTGTTCTGAAGAGCCAGGGCCTCAGAAGAGTGCTAAGTGAGACGTAACGCGCCTTAACCACAACCAAAACCTCTCCGCCCCGGTTCAGCTGGAAGGAGTCTAGCAAAGGGTGATGTAAGAAGCTTATTATTTTTGTGGGTCTGCAGAGGGCCCAGCCTTCCTCTGTGCATCTTCATTTCCTCCTCCAGACATGAAAAAAGTCACCCGGTGGGACCTCCTGGAGTCCCCTTCAGGCACCTGCATCTCCTCCTGGCCATGTGTAAATGGGCAAGCAGACTGCAGGTTTAGCACCTGCCGGGCTGACGGGGACCTTTACTTGGTGGTGGCCCATACCAGTGGGTCTGACCCCAGCCAGCCACCCAGCGCCTCACCTCCTCGAGCATTTACATACAGCCTGACAGATGCAGCACATGCCCGCAGGGCCAAACACACTCCTGCTTCCTAAGTGGTTCCCGGGCATTTAAAAGACAAATAGGCAAACAGAGTCCCTAGTTTGCTGGGGCTTAAGGTCTAACTCCAAAGTCACTGAGCTTCTCCAAGAGTCCTGGTGTCTCACGAGAACACAATCTGTCCTTAACAAGCCACAGAAAGCCCTGTCAAGACCCTGAACACAACCTCTCCCAAAAGTCCACAGAGGGACGAAACCCACGTGCTCACCAGCTTCTGCTCACTGCTCTGTGGCACTGCCAGGTGTCTCCCACGAGAGGTGTGGAAGGCCAAGCAAACTGCTTCCTCCAGTCCAAAGAAAACCCTTGCAACACCTGACAAGGGTGTCACAAACGGTAAGTACAGACTGAGCTCCAGTCCCCATGACTGCTGCTGCTGCTGTGAAAGGTGCCGTTCCACAAATCCCTGTAAGTTGGGCAACTTTCCATGTTACGAGATAGGACTAATTTGAATTTCGTATTTGATGGCCTTTTAATGAGTTATTTTCCACAGACAGTAACAGAAAGCCACTTATTTTATGAAATTCCACTATCCGGTCAAGGAAGGCTTCGGAAGAATGATGCCGAGGACACACATCTCTGGGCTCCTCTGGTCACCAAGCAAGCTCCAAGCTCGGCTGCTCCACTGAACATTACTCACAGGTTCGTGATCTCTGAAAAGAACTGTCAGGCCGCGCAGAAGACCCTACTGCTCTGGAGGGACAGGCACAGGGTTTGTCACAATTCAGCAAAACGTGAATGCACGGACCCGTGCCTGTTTCTGTTCAGCTGCTGTTTAGTTAAAATTCCTCTGCTGGCCGCCTCTTCCCTCTGCTTCCTCTGACTCAGGGCTACACTTTGGTCTACAGCACTTCAGTCAGGTCATGCCCACACAAGTCGGGGACAGAGAAGGAAGTAGGCAGTGTACACAAAAGATGCACTGTTTCTGGTGATCAGATGAGAAAGAGTCTTCGTCTACTTCCTGCCCCATCTGCAGAGTCCACCAGAGCTTTCTTCATGACTGTCCACTGTCGCGGGCCACTGGATCATCCCCAAGTCATCACATCCCGTGAGCAGCCTCTCTGTTGGACACGCGGCCCATGCGGTCCAGAAGACAGATCCCAGTAGCAGTGAGGGTAGGTAAGGGCTGCAGAAAGGTCCACTGACTCCAAAAACAAAAGGCCTTCATGTTCTGAAGGGCCCACACTGTCCTGGGGCCAAGATGCCCACCCAAGAGGACACCAGGCCTGCAGAGCCAGTGTTCACGTTGGCACAGGGCCATGACCTGTACTTGCTGATGTCACCTGCAGCAGACAGGCCAGCACATGCCCTCCTGCAATTTTTTTTTTTTTTAATTTTTATTTATTTATTTATTTATTTGTTTGCTTGTTGTGTTTGTTTGTTTCTTTATTTATTCATTTTGTGGCTGGCTCAGCCTGCCCTGGTGGTGGCGCTGGCGCAGCATGTGGTGCCGGGGATGGAACTGCACTCCCCGCAGTTGCCTGAGCCCTCCTAAGCAGGCGCTTTAGACCACTGAACCATCTCGCCGGCCCCCCTCCTGCAATTTCTGATTCTCAGAAGGAACCCGTGAGGCCCGCTTCTGAACAGAGAAATCTGACTGCCTCTGCCCCCCAGGAGGAAGAGGAGGCTCCGAGGCACCAGCGGCCCTGCTGCCACACACACCCCTCACCGCTCTGCTAAACGCAAGGGTTCATTTGTCCATCACCTCCAAGATAGCCAGCACCTCCTCTCTCCAGGCCCCTGGCGTCCTTGTGTCCCCCAGCCTCGCCCACCCCCTATAAGTCCCGTGTATGTGTCCCACGCTGCAATGTAGACACAAGAAGTGGAGCTAGCATACCATGTGGGTGCAATCACCTCAGTGACCAATGCCTCTGAGGGCCGCCCACACCCGCAGGCTCGGGCTTTGGCGCACAGCTACCGATGTTCAGAGGGCTGCACAGGCCCAGTCAGCGAGACACCAAGGTCAGGAGCAACTAACGCATAAACAACTCACAGGACAAAGCGGAGCCCACGAACCCAAGAAGGCAAAGGAAACAAACTATAGAGGGGAGGAAAGTCCCCCCTTTTTTTACAAGCTCTTTGCTGCCATTACATGATTCAGACTATTAACTCTACAGCGGAAGACATCACCCTTGAACAGAATCAAGAAGGGGACAGAGGGACACCATGTGACTCAGGCGCCAAGGCACTGCGGACCCAGAGAGCAGCATTCTTGTACCAAGCCCATGATGGCATCATGCAGAAACATTAGGCAAACCAGCTGCTTCGAGGCTACGGCTTTCTAGCTCTTTCACAAAGGGCGCTGTCACAAGGGCGAAGGCTGCTGAGAAATGGTGCCAGTGAGTGGAACAAGCGACAGGGCACCAGAATTCAAAGAATGACCCTAGGTTGAATCTGGCACCAGAAAATACCTGTGTCATTTTTTTTTTTTTTTTTTGTGGAGTGGGGTGGGTATACAAAGGACATTTGGGAACAACTGATAAAGTCGAAGTCTACAGATCAGATGACAGCAGTGGGACACAGTTCACTTCCTGATTTTGGCAGTTATGCTGTGGTCACGTAGGACGGCACTCTTCTTCCTAGGAACTACTGAAGGACCAAGAGCCAGGATGGGGGTACCATGTGGAAACAATACACACGTGTGTCAACAGGGTCACTGTTGAAGCGAATGTGACAACAAGTGAGCATGGGGACTCACAGGTGGCACACTAGCAGAGTTTTCTGTGGCTTTCTTTCAACACTGATGGAAACCTGAAGTAACGTTTAGAGCAAACTTGGCAAAACATCTCACTGACGTGGAGTGGCGAGGTTCTGTGCCAGCTCCCTGGTGGCCGGCGGCGGTGGGGGACACCAAGAGTGAAGAGAAAGTGCTCACCTGTGCATGCCCCTCACCTCCTTCAGGGCCTGGCCTCGCAGCCCCATTCCACAGGCCATCACTAGTATGTGACAACTACGTGCCAACATCCTCTTTCTCTAACTGGAAAAACAGGAAAGCACCCTGTTGGCTCAGTCAGGCTCGTGGCAATGAAAGAGCAACGCTTTACTACGGAAGGCTCTGAAGCGGTGTCAGGCAGAACAGACACGAGGAAATATTTAAAGAAGCTGAAACCACCGGGAAGCAGGGAGGCAGTGCGTGGGCACCCTGCAGAGCCGGCAGGTGATCTGAAGGCACGCCACCATAGACCGACAGTGTAGACCGTGGCCAGAGCCACCTCCCCATGCCTGCAACGGGCCAGCCCCAGCAGTACCTATGCCAGGTGGCTCTAACCTAACAACTCTCAAGACAGCCGCTGGTGGCTTTGAGGGTCAATGTGGCACAGTCTGGACCTCCACAGTCCGGTGTTCTGAGCTGGCTATTTATATTCAATCTGGAATGTATCTGTCCTCATTTTAGTGAAATCCTGTTATAACCTGGAATCTCTCTAGTCCTTTCCAGAACTATCCCAGCCTGCTAGGCAAGCTGAAGGCCTTTCTTAATGACTCACTTTAGCACTGAATTGTATTTTGAAGATATGCAAAATAAAATGCGCAATTATAAAATGTTGCAAAACAGTCCGATAGGCCGAACGTGAACTTGTTTTAACAAAAGCACAGGGAACAGTAAGCCTCATGGGAAAAAAACAGACATGATCTTAGAGGCCCCGTTACACATGACACCGAGAAACAACCCTGGGAAGAGAAGTGAGGACACACACACAGGCCCACCCACAGTCATGGGTGCCAGGCCTGTGTCTCAAACCGCACACTACCAAGAGGACAGCCTTTGTCAGCGACAGCCACAGGGGGGTGGCCGTCCAGCTTTAGCCCGTGTCTCATCTCTGCAGGGACCTGCATTCATGGGCCGATCTTGGCAGGCCCGGGGGAAGACTTGTAGCGTTGTGAGTTCCAACTTTGTGATTGAAAGAGAAACTTTTCAGAATATTCTTATAACAGCTCTGCAGCCAGTGGGTCTGTATGGGGCGTGAGAGTGGCACAGTACAGCATGAAGAGCTCCTGACACCAGGAGGACATTTGGGACCAGGCAGCCCCGCCCCAGGCAGGTCCATGCCCAAGAAAACCTGCAGAGCCCCTTCAAGACAGGGGACAATGGGCCCAGCACGATGGTGGCGGGTTACCTGCCCTGCTGGACCTAGCCCAGAACCTGGGCTGTGGAGGGACTTGTGTCTTCCTTATTTTAGTATGAGGGCCAGTCTCCCAAATACACTGCAGCCTCATTTGCATGGAGAACCAAGGCTGGCCACATGCAGTAATATCCAAGTCCCAAGAACTATGGAGAATGTAATTAAATAGTAAATCACAGCATCAACCAACTTTCCAAAAAAAAACCGCCAACAAACAAAAATCCACCATTGCAGATGTGGGCTGCTGAGTTCTTATGCTGTGAGAGCTCACCCATGGTGGGGAGTCATTCAGGCATGGGCCGGGCGACGACAGCGTCATAAGAATTTCCTCAGCCCATTCATCAGTGTGACACTTCCTGTTTGATGACAGAGCTGTGACTACAGCACACTTCCAGCAGACGCATGGACACGCACACCCCTAGGACGACAGGAAGAGGAGCTGGCGGCGTGCAAGACCAGGCTCCCCGACAGAGACACCAGGCGGCCTGGCCACCGTGCAGGGAAGGCACGAGCAGCGTTTACCACCAAGAGAAAAGCAGGAGCGAGCGACTCAATGCGTGACTTCACTCAAGTCAAGGAAGGGAAAGAGATTTTACAACCAGGAAGAGGCATTTTCTATGAGACAGTAATTTTCAGAAAAAAATAAAGCCAGGAGAGGAGCGACAGAATGACAACGGTATGAACGACTGTAACGTCTTCCATAAACTGAGCTGAGCATCCCTCCTTTCTGATATATGGGAAGCTTCAGAGGAGGAGTCTGAAGGAACGTGCTCCATCAGTCAGACTCCTCAACTGTCAGAGTGGCCCTCAGAGGACAGTCGCCTACAACCGACCCACTCACACCATCCTTGGTACAGAAAAGGGGTCAATAGTCACAGGACACTCTACCAAACAACAACAAAAGAAAAAAATTTAAATACACTGTATTTACAGCAGATAGAATTTTTTTTTTTTTTTTTATATGAATCAAGAATCTGGGGCTGGGGAGATAACTCTGTGGCACAAGTGCCTGCCTGGCAAGTGCAAGGTTGTGAGTTTGAACCCCGGTCCCACAAAAAAAAAAAAGAATCAAGAATCTATCTCCATATCTATGTGGCAGCCGCCCGTCTTTATTTAAAGATCATACACTTCAAACTACACACTGGTGAATAGTGGACTCCTGGCCACTTCCATTGAAACATATGCAAGGATCACCGCAAGCTGAGAGGGGACGGCTCCCTCCTTGGACTCAGGGCAGCTGTGGGTGGCAGGAGTTTTAGATTAGTGCTGGCACTGCTCCCTGGAGCTCAGTGCCCACGCACATTGACAGTGTCCATAGCTCTGCAGAAGCACTTCACATGGACTGAAAACTACCGTCACAGTATTTACATACATAGGAGTCTTCCAAAACCTATAAATAACTTCTATTTTTAGCACTGATATTTTAAGGTCTCTGCTTATGAAATACTTTTGCACCTTCATCCTATATGTTTTTAAGCGATTTAAACCATGGAATTCAGCCATAAAACAAAGGAAAACAATAGAGGCAAAACAAGGGAAGGTCACACGCAGAGGATAACCTCGGGTTCAAAATCTGTATGCGGCTCTTGCCCTTCTTCGTTTTGTCTTTTATAGTATGGAGCGGGGTGGGGAGAATTAGGGGAAGAGAAGTAGCAAACATGTCCTTACCCTCCTTGGGTAGGAGGCATTAAACTCGTCTCCGATGCGTCTCAACTCCTGTGCGATCCACATCTCTGGGCGCAGGTCCGGAGGTTCAGCCTGAGCCTGCCTCATGTCAGCTGTGTGAGGATAAGCAGACAAGAAGTCACACTGTGGGTCCATGCGGCCCTGAAAATGTTCTACTCATATGGCTCTAGATGCCGTGCACCCCCTCACACCAGCTTCTGGAAGCTTCTAGAACTCAACAACTACAATCATGCATTAAAGACGACAGTGGCAGAGCCTGCCGTGTAATTCTGCCCAAAGAACTGAGATGTAGATTAATGTTGTTTCACAGAACTGGAGGTTCAGAATTGCAAGAATTAAAAATGTCCGTTTATACAGACTCAAGAAGAATGGTATAGAGAACATCAACTGAAACACATGCTCAAGGGCTGTGGCCGCCACACAGAAGGAAGACCCTGTGTTCCCTTCCTTTCCTAGCCCAGTAAGAAAGAGATGGAGGGAGGGAGGGAGGGAGGGAGGGGAGACTTGGAAATACTGGAATATAAAAATTTAGTTTGTCAGTAAATTAACCATTTTCATCTTTTGACAAGTAAAAGTTCTAGGAAAAAGTCAGCCACTAGCTAGGAATATACGATGGAGCAGTTGTCCATTCCAAAGGAAAATGTTGGGAAGTTGAGAAATCTGATGAGTTGGTTTCTATAGAAGTAGGCTCAGTGACCTAAACAGGCAGTCTTCCTGGGCACGCGCTGCCCAGGGCACCGGGGAAAGCACACCCGCATGTCTTGTTTCAATATCAATGCACCCAATAAAGATGAGTTCAAGTCTGCAAACACCACATGGGAGAGGAAGTGTTTGGGGCCAAGAGGCAAAGGTTTTTGGAAAGGAGAGAAAAGAGGGCGGCTGGTCCTTTCATCAAGTCCTCACTAATATTCACACCCACGACATTCATCTGTTGGCCAATGAAACCACCAAAAGCCTGGTGACAGCCAAACATGAAGAAGAACGAAACAGAGTCCCCCAGATCCCATCAAACACTAGGGAGCACCATTCACACACCTTGGGGAGAAGCATTCGCCTCAGGGGAGACCGGTTCAGCACCACGTGCAGGAAGAGATAAGACCCTGGGATTTCAACTGCTCTGTTCACTTACTGTGAGCGCACGTACGAGGCGTTCGCAGATAGTCACGCATGCTGCCCTTGAGCCAGTTTTAGTTCTCTAAAAGCTCATGAAGAGGAACACATCAAAGTTGTTGCCAATTTTTCTAAACCTCTAGCCCCATGTTTCTTGCCCTTTCATCCCAACTCAAATATATCTAGGAAAGATCCCAGGGAGCCTTAGGGCTCTGGAGAGGCAGGCATGGAGGGGTGAGGGGGACACAGCCCTCCCCAGAGTCCCTGTACCCTGTGAGTCGGACAGAGGAGCTGTTGAAGACAGCACAGGTGGGGAAGACAGAGGCCGGGAGAGGAAACTGTTAGGGTCACACAGGGAGGCCCTTGAATCTACACTGAAGCATAAAAAATTTCTCAGGTCATGTGCTTGTCACACAAGTACTTCTAATGTACATCTGTAAAGTCTACTAAAGAGTTATTTTTAAAGGGCTGGGGACACAGCTCAGCAGCATAAGCACCTGCCTGGCAAGTGCAAGGTGCCAAGTTTGATTCCCAGTACTGGAGAAACAAACAAAACTTTCAATCACTAGTAGAAAAAAAGATTTCAAAAATGTAAAGGAAGCCTTTATAAATAAGGTGGGGAAGAGGAATTAAAGGGAGGGTAGGGGAATGGGAAAAACAAAAAGAATCAAGTCATATCTTGCATAGGCACTAATTCCCTACGATGAACGCGATCATTAGTTACACTTAAAATGTACGAGTACAAATCATTTTCTTAAAAAGAAAACAAGGCAGGATTTCAGGGATACAATGCCACAATGTCACAGTACCCTGATTTCTCTTGAAGAACACCTCAAATCCTTCACAGATTAACCACCACAGGTACCCGGTCATCACTGGTCTTTTATTAGCAACCAGGTACTCTTCCCTCCACTTTTCACAAAGCTAGAGGAAAGACCCAGTCTTTCCTCCCCACAGGCCATGGTTGAAAGAAATCTGCCTTCAACCCTGAAGCCTAAAACAAAACAAAAAAACCAATTCATCAGAAGAAAGTCACTGAAATGTAGACCCTCTGTTTCAAGCTGGTGTAGGGGTAAAAACTATTGGCCGACGGACCCAACATTTAACGAATGGGGAATTTGCTGATTTTCCAAACAAACACGTTAGCTGTGGGTCACAGTATCCTAGGAGGTGTTTGGGCTCTGAGCTGTGCTCCCCCAGAGTACACTCTTGTGAATTAAAAGCTGCATTTCAAGCAACTGCCAGGTTTCTTCTGGACAGATACTTGGAAGTCGGCTTCACACTTCTCATAGTGAAACCCAATCCAAACAGCTCCCCTGGTTAACTGTCCCTGAACTGTTGATGAGGCCTACTGGGCCCTCCCAACACATCACTTTCAAGGTTTCATCTGGTTCACGTGGGGCTGGCAACACCAAGCACCCTCACAGGAGCCAGTCAGGCAGAAGTGGCTTTATCAAGATTCCTACCTAGAGAACACAGCCACCCAGCCCAGCTCTGAGGGGAACTACAGGTTCCCAGCGGCCAAACTCACTTGCTCATCTTGGAGATAAATGCCCTTTCGGCTTTTGGTGAAGGAGATAAGCAGATGGTCTCTTTCTTCTATGGGAAGAGAAGTTGAAGAGCTAACTGCTAGTTAAATACACAGATGTAAACAGATTCAAAGGAGTTCTTTCTGGCCTGTAGGCCTCAGCCAGTGGGAGTGTCCCAGAAGCCCGGGAGGCTGCAATCTTAAAGCCCTTAAGTGGTTCTGGTGCTGATAACCCACAGACCAGACCTTGAGAAAAATGCAGGAAGGGTGAGAAACAATGAGATACCCCAGGGCCCTGATCTTGTCTTGGAGAGTTAGATTAACCACAGGACATGGAGGCCAGGCCCCGGATACATTATAATTTGCTGGCCACAGCTATAGATTACTAAACAGGCTATGAACTGTACAATCGTCTTAAAAACTGATTACAAAGTAGTGTTGTACAATGTAAATAACAGAGAAGGCCACTAGGTTTGGGCTATTCGAACATTGCACCTATAACTGTCTGCTTTTACTTTATTAGTGCCTATTAATTTTATAAAATATTGGGTTTTATTGTAGCATCTTCATACATGCAGATAGGGCCTGTTTTGATCAGCCCATCCACCACCACCCTCCCTTACCTATTGTTTTCACTAAAGAACAGTTCTGTTTCTTTGGTCCTGGGGTGAGCCCCAAGGCTGGGTACAGGCTAGCCAAGCCCCTGTCATTCATTGAACAGTTTGGTTTTTGGAAAGCAATTACACTTGTCTTTTCAGCAGTACTAGAAACTGAACCCAGGGCCTTCACACCGAGCTACATCCCTAGGCTTTTAAAGATCTTCTTACTTTGAGACGGTATCTCACTAAGTAAGCTTACCAGGCTGGCTTTTCCACTTCCAGTCCACGCTTTGCCGCCGCTGGCAGCAAATGCAATTCTTCCTTGAACTATAAACTTAGACTTAATGGCTTGTGTTCACTCTGTGTTACCAGAGGCAGCGTGTACACAGCAGCACACGGTGATGAAGTGAGAGAACACAGCCAAATGTTGATCTTGAGTATTTTAAGAAGACTGAGGCCTGGGGCAGGAGGCTGACCATGTTCTGGGCACTCATCAGCTGACCTGTGAGGACAGAGAAGTGCAGCTCCCTGCAGGGCCTACATCTTAAAAGGGTATAATTGTTGTTGTTGAGGCAGGGTCTCACTGTGTAGTGTAGGCTGGCCTTGACCTCGCTTATATATCCCAGGTTGGCCTCCTGTGACCCTCCTGCCTCAGCTTCTAGAGTGCTGGGGATTATAGGCATTCATGCCTAGGTAGGGGTAGTAATTTTAATTTATTAATACAGTACACACTGTTTGGCATCAATTTCACAGCTTCTTTCTTAAGTGGCTAAGTACAGTATCTTTTTTTAGGAGGTGGGGAAGCCCCTCCTAAACATATGACTGTCATACTTGGTTTCATGGTACAGGAGCAAAAGATAGAGCAGAAGGGGACGCAGCCGACCAGCTTCAGCTCGGCAGAACCACAGTGGCACCAGCTTGGGCAGCATAAGGTATTTATATTCCGTAGCACCAAGAGGACTAGTTCTGTCCCAGTCACCAGGGCATAGACTATGGTGGCAAGGAGCGGGCATCTGGAGCCGCAGACCTGGCATGCTCAGCAGACGACCTTCCTCAGCTCACCCCTGGGAGTCCACCCCCGTGTCCCTACTCCAACAGTCAGCCACAGAACAGATGACACCAACAGCATCCCCTGGCTACAAAAGCGAGAAGCGCCAGCCCGAAGTTATTTTTCTGTCTGCAAGCTGCCTGGCCACTGCAGGTGCCGCGACCTGGTCAATGAACACTGGATCTTCTTTTGAAACAAAAACTCTTAACACTAAGAAGGAAGGAAGGTTATGTTTTCAACTTAGAAGGCAATTTTAAACACACTCAAAAAGGTCGGCCAGAGAGCTCAGTGGACTAAAAAGCAATTTGGGGCAGATCGCAGGGGCTTGGTTGTATCCCCAGCACCACAAAGCCATGGGGCCCTGCCCCTGGGGCATGCTAAGACTGCAACTGAGACTGGGCACGGCAGCGGCGCCTATAATCCCAGCACTTGGGAGGCTGAAAACAGGAGGATCCAGCCTGGGTTACAAAAACGTGAACTCAAGGTTAGCCTGAACTACACAGAAAAGGCCCTGTCTCAAAAAGACAAAAAAGAAAGAAAAAAACAAAAACAAAAACAGGAGGATCACCACGAGTCCGATCTACATAGTGAGACTCTGAAGACTCTGTACTAAATACATTAAAAAAAAAAAAAAATTCTTCAAAGAAGAAATTCTGAGGGGCATTTTTACCTTGGGAACATGGAATTTCAGTGTTTAAGAAAGTACTTCACACCACAAACCTAATACTTAAACTTTAAGAAAACAATGAAATATTAGGTGCTCTTGCAGTGACACTGACTCCAAAACTATATAACCCGTGGCAAGAGCCACCAGCCCTGCACTCTCAGACTGAGGCAGAGGGGACTGCCAGGGTCCAGCTTTTCCTGTACTTGGAACAGAAGACACCAACGAGAACTTTCATAACACACAGCATTAGAAACAAACAATTCTGTTGTGTTCTATGTGAGCTGAATCTTCATTCAGGCTCTTAGGAATTATTTGGTTTGGAATCCAGAACTCACTGCTAACATCCTTTCTTATGGAAAAAAAGATCATCTGGCATAACCAATGCAGGTTTTTTTTTTTAACATGGTAAAGGGGAGGGAGGGGAGGAGGGCTTTATACCTCAGGACCTGTAGCAACTCAAAAAATGAGTGTGGCTTAGCAAACAAATAGTCCTGATTCCACCACAGAACTCTTTTCCAAAACAGTAATTTAAAATCAACAACTGAAAAGAATTAATGTGGTTAAGCGGCTGATAGTGAAATTAGGCTGGGGCTTTCGAGAAGGACTTTCCACTGAGCTGCCAGCCCAAGCAGGGAAATAAAAAGTGAGATTGTTAATCTGAAATGAACTCAACATTGTCAAAAGAAACCCCACATCTCTGACATGGCGAGGATCTTCCACCACACTGTTACAAATTTCAGGTGTTCAAAGGGTTGGAAGTCACACTGTGACATTCACGGCCACACTTTCAAAGTCCCGCCCTCCCTGCTACCCCCTGCCTGGGAAATAACCCCGATGATGTGGGCATGTGTGCTGAGTGCAGGCCCAGCTGCGGGCTCAACTTGGGCACAGGAGGGCACAACCCTCGCTGCCAAGAGTGGCTCCTGTGTCAGGCCCTGCCTACCGCTGTGCAGCACCAGACGCTGAGGGTTCGCTGGCAGGAACACGTCCCTCTGTACTGCAGCCTGTAGATGGCCAGTCATCCACAACCCTCAGACAGACTCAAGATCAGATTTTATAGCTATCAATGGGAATAAAGCTCAGTCAATATTGCACTCAGAGCTGAGAAAAGGACTGCTTGGTCTCCCAAGAGACAAAGGACTTGTGATTCTGAAGAGAAATAGCTGCTTGTGTGAAACAAAGGAGGACACACTTAGCCAAGCACACACACATTCCACTGGCACACAGGCTCTGGGGCTCAGAGGCAGAGGACCCCCCCCCCCCCCCCCCCCCC
>PVKN010001131.1:0-36662 GCA_004027915.1 Capromys pilorides | reverse complement strand
GGGAACGAAAATGCTGGGATGTTTATTCAGCTCAATGACTGGCTTACTTAAGCATCTTCAGAAATATCTTTTTGAGTCAAGAGCTATCCACAGCTCACAAGAGGAAGGAAGCAATCAGGCAGCCTGCGGAGGCCGCCTCCTGAAGCCTGCCCGAGTGCCAGGGGGCCCTGTCTGCTCCCCGCGAGCCATTGCCACTGTGACGGGTCTGTGCTGAGATCCACAAATCTGATGGTCCTCAGAACTATGAGTCAGAAATCCATTTCAAATACTTGCGCGCGCGTGCGCGCGCGCACACACACAGACACACACACACGCCCCATGCTCCTCCCTCCAGTCTATTTCTCACTTACAACACTGCAATTCTTGGTAATCTTCCATTAATCCCACTGGGCCACTGGATGGAAAGGAAAGCTATTTCGAACAAAAAGCTAGAGTGCGTAGCATTATGTAACAGCGTTCCCTCAATTAGTTTTCCCTGGCATACATGTGTGGCAAGCCCAGGTTGTCACGAGGACGCGAGGCAGTGCTTCAGAAACAGTGGCTAGGACGGAAAGCCTCGGTGACAAAGTGCTCGGAAGGAGGCAGTGTTTCTCTACTCCCTCTTCCCACGGGCACTGCCCGCTGCCTTTATGTGATCATGAGCTAGGAAGGCAGTGCAAGCCGCTTACATCCGCCTCCAGTCTCATCATCTGAAAGTGCCAAGTTCACCAGGGCTGTGGCACTGGACGGAAGTCTGGAAACTAGAGTTCCTGAGGCTTTCTCCTTTCCCATTAGCTGCTTCTTACAATACAGCCCAAAGCTAAAGGCATTATGGGTAGCGGGCTCTGCCTCCTGATTTGTTGCTTGTTCAATCCCCAAAGCCCTAATTCTTGAGCTGTCCTCGACACACACCAGGGTCTGCCAAGAGCACACGTGGACCCCCTAAGGTTGCTGTCTCCAAGCTTAGGTGGGAGACCTGGGCAGGAGCCTTCTGCAACAGGACCCTGGCTCTTCCTGGCCCTTGTGCCACACGCAGTCAGAGCTCTGTTTCCTGAGTCCTTACTGACCCTAAGTGTACAGGGTTCTTCTTTGTAGAACAGAAGTGCTCCCTTCTCACCCCAGCACAATCATGACACCCACCCGCCTCTCTCCAACATCATCCCTTATCAACGCAGTTGCCACAGGCCCCAAACCTGGTTGTGGGCCAGCTCCTTCCACATGTGCCACAGCTTGCCCTGCAAAGCCACTCTGTCACCATCCTGCCCTCTCTCTCCATGGGCCCTGAACTGCTGCTCCAAATAGGACACGGTGGTATCCTGAACTCAGAATGGCAGGATGAGGGGCATGTCTGGCTGGTCCACACCGACCTCTTCTCACAGGTTCCTGGGATAGCTCCGCCTCCAAGACCTTGAGCACATTCGGAGGACTGAGAGATGTGGCTATGCCATCTAACAACAGCGAAGAGTAAAATCCTCAGACTAAGTACAGCCAAAATGAAGATCAACTCTGAACTCACTTAGGACAAAGACAGTAACCCCATGTCCCCTCTGCTGTCAATGTCAGTAACTTCCCATTCAAAAAATGTACTTCACCAGTTACTCCATCAAGATCGCAAAACCCACTACATAAGGCAAGACTTCACAGAGAGCCTTAAAAAGTAACCACACAACTCCACATTCATTAGTTCGCTTAAGACTGTCTTTGAAAAAGTTTTGAGAAATCTGAAGTTGCTAGCTTTCAGCAGCCATAAATTGCTTCTAGTCATACATGAGATGCTGGGGGGAGGAGAGAATAAGAACTTATACCATAAATATAAAAGTTTCTGACTCAGGAGCATGTCTCTTCTCCTATGAAATCTAACACCACCAGTAGAAAACAGGTGATAAACATCTTTTCTCCTAAATTCACATTAAGGTTTCAAACATGACTTTCTCATCTCAATAGTAGCAAAGACTGAAAGCCATGGGTCAAGAACAAGAGCAAATCCAGATTCCTCACAACTAGCCCTTTGACAGCTTTTAAAATAAAACACGGAAAACAGCCTATCGGTACTAGTTAATGTTAGAATGTACAACAGCCATATATGTACTAAGAGAAGTTCTAATTCAATACAGATGTAAGGTCACCGATTACACACGGTGAGGACCAGACACAATGAAAGCCTCCCACTTAAGTGAATTCACAGGAGACAGCTGCCTCTCTTTAGCTCATTTTGTATAGAAGGAAGAAACAAAACTTTCTACCTCAATTCCAGACGCTATTTTGCATAATCACAAAGATGTAATCATTGTGCCTGGATGGTTAATGGTTTAAGTTTTTGTCCTTAAATCATGCACGCGTCTGTCCCAGTAGGGTCGTGTGACAGCTCCCGGAAAACCTAGACAGTGAGAGAGTGTGTGAGTGTGTGTGTGTGTGTGTGCGCGCGCGCGCACATGCGCGCGCTGAACAAGATGTGGAGCACATGCATACCAAAGGCATGGAGCACACGGACATAGAAGCTCTCAAAAACAGTAATCAATGTCAGAAGAACTGACCCCTGCTTTCAAAGTTAAGGAAACAAAGGGTTGTGAGCAGTCCGAGTGGCATACGGGGTGGCCAACCAGAGGGGCAGTCAGTGCCCAAGCCACTCTGCAAGCCCCACATGGCTAAGTCTGTGGAAGGCTCGGGTGGCCCACGCTGTGATCTGTAAAAACTGTCACATACATGGCTACACCATGTCTCCCATGCAGCAGGTAGCTTCTGTGCCAGAAGTGAAGGAATGGCAAGGGACAGTCACTGTTATCACCAGAGGGATGTTACAGGGTGCAGAAATTGTGCTCTGGGACAGGCCTGTTCCGCCTTCCGAAGCTCTGGTACCTCTTCAGGTACCTCGTTCTGCCCTCTCCTGTTGCCGGGGCAGAAGGGCCACTGGCCAGCTCTGCCACCTTATGCCTCCCTGGCCACGACACTGTCTACTCCAGAGGAGGGCAATGGCCCTCAGCCAGGCTCAACGGCCTGCTCCAAGGCTGTGGTCAGCGGAAGGGCCAGCACTGGGCGGGTCACCCGCTGCAATTTTCCAATGCCACACTTCACACCACATTACGAGGCGGGAAGGGAGAACATGAACCCCGCCCTGCAGGCCTGTGCTCTAAAGGCACAGCAGTGGCCTTTAAAGCTGCTCCCCACGAAGCCCAAGTGGACCCAGGGTGCTGCTGGCATCCTAACCACATGTAGGTATCACTTGGTTCTTTTTAAATCCACAAATAGCCATGTGTCTACCATAGGTACCAATCTCTCCTGGGTTCAGAGGTTGCTCTGATGAGTTATGTAGAATTTATGATCAAATAGAGTGAAACAAAGATCCAAATTCTCAGACAAATATTGTGCCTATCCAGAATTCATTACTTTGCATTAAGAAATTTCTCAAGGAACTGAACACCAGATAAATTGGTAAGAAAAGAACCTACTTGTTCCGCACATGGAAGCCATGGCCCTTGCACCCACGGGGCAATGGAGCCACCACAGAGCCACACCCCTGTCCCCAGAAGCCTTCCTGGACTCTTCTCTAGTCCAATTATTCCACAGAAAAGTAACTCGCTTCACTCACCCCGGATCACCTACCCACACAGTCTTAAAAGAGAAACAGATCCTTTGTGTTTAAACTGGCACCTTAAAACTAGAAGTCCAAATTAGTCATTAAGTTCTATGAAGTGCTTCTAAATTTTAGAAACTCTAGCCCAGGCACGTAACACGTTTCGGAGTCGGGGCTGAGGGGGGGAACCTCAGAGCTACAAATATTTGCATTGAACTTGTTTCAACTTCACACACATTCTCCTTCTTCGACTAAAATGGTCAACGTGTTAAAAGTTTCACTCACAAAATCCCCCAAGGAAGGGTAGCAAGGCCCAAAAAACCAAGCGTTATGCCTCCTGCAGAGGGCAAAATCAGGGCTGAGACCCAAACTCAAGGCCAGACTTCAAAATGAGACAAAACTCAAACCCTCTTCTAGGGTCCCAGGTTGCTTCCTTGCTCCCAAACTGCCATTAAACCTCTACTCCCAGTCCAGTTACACCCATGACAGCAACAGGAGGCCTCACTGTGAGCACAGAGGCCTGAGCGGCCAGCTTTACCTGGGTGGCTAAACCCTGCCAAGGCCCTCACTCAGTCCAGGGGACCTCGGGCAGAGGCAGGAGTGGGAGTGGGAGGGGACTCGCTCTCTGGAGTCTCAGCCAACCCCACAGCTACACATAAACCACACGGCCCTGGTCGGAGCCAGACCTGAGAGGACACAGGTGAGCTAGCGTTTCCCACCGCATGCTGGGGCTCCCACCTTGTGGTAAGCAAGCTCTTACAAACCACACAGGCCTGGCCACCAGGCAGATGATGTCTACGCTGTTAACCAACACCAGTCTTTCCACATAGGGAAAACCAAGAAGCAACCAGCAAGGAGCTGTAACTCACTCAGAAGGCAATGCCAGCATTTAAGAGAAGGATGGTTAATACTCTATTTTTTCACTGAAAGAGTTTCATTGCCCTGGGGGAAAAAGGGCAGCACCCATGGGACTCTCCTACAGTAGTGGATGCTCCCAGTACTAACTCCCTGGCCTATGGTGGGAAAAAAGCCGCCCTGTGTTTCACATGTGAAGATCACCACTGCTCCATACGCACTATTTTGAATGAGGCCAAATTTCTGCCACAGCTAATGGGCCATCTCCAGCAGCCAGGCAGCACAGGGGTGGGCAGGGGCCTCCAGATGCTTCTCCATGGCCCAAGGACTTGGCAATGGAGCCCAGGTTCTCCTCAGGGCAACGTTCAGGTTCACCAGCAGGTTAGGGCTGATGCAGCCCTGCCCTCCTCCCTGGTCAGTATTTGCAGAAGATTTTCTTTTCCACCCATTTGTTTGCCCTGGGACCAGGAAGATTAGAATTACGGTCACATTTCCAGATGAATTCCTTTCTGGATGAGTTTCAGATTCTTGAAAGGGCAGCGACTTTCCAGGGAGAACAAAAGCCACACTACAGCACTGCCAGGGAAGCTCACCGAGGAGAGCAAGAACCGGAGTTTCCACGGGCCGCTTACCAGCTTCCTCTACAGCTCCCACAGCAGAGCCCAGCTCCGTGGGCCTCATCACATGAAGACCCTGAGGTTTAGACAGACTGACGAGCCGGCTGAGGTCCTTGGGTGGACAGAGGAACAGCTGGACCTGCCTAGACCTGCTCCGCGCTGCCGTGCGTGTGGGGGTGGGGGACAGGCTCCCATCGGATGGACACGCTTTACTTGCTAAAATTAAAAAAGCAGATGCCCCAGAAAGAGTAATTAGAGGACTAATTACTAATTTCATCACCTGGATGAAATCTTCACCTACACAAGCACGCAAGGGCTAACACCGCATTGTGCAAATGAGCCTCCCCTGCCCAGAGATGGGCTTCTGGGTGACAAAGACCTAGGTTAAAGAGCAGAACTTACAATGGCTAGCATTAGGTTTGTTCTGACGGCAGACGCCAGCTGTGCGGGCTGGGCATGGGCAGGTGCAGGCGCGACCACCCAGACCCAAGTACAAGGAAACCACCACAAACAGGGTGGGGCATTTGCCTTACCTTTGTGCTGTGCCTATGAGCGTCTTTAGCTCCAAACTATCATCAGTTTTGTAACTTCACAAAACTTCACCTCACACCAGGAGCGTTATTATAGCTCTTTCTACATACCAGGAAAAAGACAGCACCTCAATGTGTCAAAAAGAAGCTGAATAATTCAGGGATCCTCCCACCCCATTAGGACTGCGGAAACTGGTGCTCTGGCTGTACCAGCAGTGCCATGATGACCCTCTCATGTGTACGCCGCCTGCTGCTGGCATTTCCTAAAAGGGAAGGGAGTGTGGGCTCCTCCACACTGTCTGCGTGTGGGCCAAGAGGGATGTGTAGCTGGTGAGCTCTCTAAGGACAGGGACGGGCCTGGCACTGACCAGGAGGACCAACCAAAGGACTGGACAGGCTGGGGCTTCCATGGCTGCAGAGGAGGACGGCGGACAGAGGCGGCCCAACGAAGGGAGACAACTTCAGCCTGGTGTGGCTGAGGGGATGCAGCTGAGGGCTGAGGCGCATGGGGGGCTCTCCCAGTACAATCTAGTGACTTTACCGTAGAACAGGCAGTAAGGCAACACTGCCCAGCCTTCAAGCAACAAATCTAAGTAGACGAGCGTCCCTGAACCTCCCACTATATACCTCAACACAAAACAAAGCAGTAGGGGACCAATTTTTCCTGCCTTGTCATCCAAATAGGTATAACAGGACTTTAGATTCTCTTCAATAAGAAGCTGCCCTTGTTACCCAGACGTGTGCAAATAGAACACGGCCTCTGGGCATGCCAGCGTCCCACAAGGGAAGAGACGACAGGTATTGTGCCTAGGGTCTGTGTTATACATTCTCGAGTTTTTGCTGCTAATGCCAATCAACAATGCTCTAGTCTAAATGTTTGTGTCCCCTAAATAGGCATATGCTGAAACCTAACCCTTATAGTGACAGTATTAGAAAGTATCATGTTTTTCACACGGTTAGTGGCCTTACAACAGAGACCCCACGAGACTCTCACCTTGTCCGCTACGTGAGGACACAGCCTGAAGCTGCTGCCTTTGGGTGAGGCAGTGAGACCCTCACAACACAGAAATCTGCCTGATCGAGGATGTCCCGCCTCCAGAGCTCGGAGAAATAAATTTCAATTGCTTTTAGGCCACCGAGTCTTTGTTCTGGTGGCCAAGGGATCAAGACAAACTCCAGTTGGAAATAAAGGATGATACCGCTTTCTAATTCTGCTGACATGAAGCTCACTGCCCCTGGATCCTCCTCTTAAAACTAAGACCCTGGCCACCGTAAGCCTTCTTGTCACTTTCCATGTGATTCTGAAAGGTGGTAGCAGAAGCCTCCAACTAGGAACCTCCCACAGGCACAGAGGAGCAATGCTCTGGGAAGCTGCTGGCCCCCCTGCAAGGGGCTGGGGGAGAGGGTGACCCTTGGAAGGAACTCCTGTTCTACCTGAAAAGCTAGGGGAAATCAACATTCTGGTCCCAGAGCTTTAGGGTGGCTGGTGGGAAGTGCATCTTCCAGCTGATTCCAAGCCACTAGAAGAGGTATTCTTGTTCCAGCCTCTGCCAGGCCATAGTGACTCTGCTTCCCTGCCCAAGCACCAGCCAGCTGCTGCCCTGTGGAAGCAGTTAAGGCTGCACTTCCATTGTGGGGTAGGTAGGTGGGGCCTCCAGCCAGCTAAGCTCCACCCCCACGGGGCAGCTAGAGAAGGAGACAGGCTGCCATGGCACCACACACCTCAGGGCAAGGCAGTGCAAAGCAGGGTTGTGGACCAGGGACCACCCACCTGCATCGAGGGACCTGCATCAACTCAGGAGCATGTGGAGGAAGGTAGAGTTAGAGGGTAGCCACTACTTCCCACCCTGGGGGTACAGGGAGCAGACGAAAGTAGCCTGCAGAAGCAAGGTGGGAGGAGGCGGCCCTGCACTGTTTTCTTAGTCTGCGTGTCAAGAGCAGCCAGGGAGCCCCAGTATTCCACAGCCCAACTGGACTCAGTGACCCTACATGAGCTGGTCCCCCCACTTTGCCAGGAGTCAGTGAAGGACCACAAAGGAATCTGAACTTCCACCTTGCATCTGGTGAAAGCAGGCAGGAATCTTAAAGACTTGAAAAACACAATTTAATGTTTAAAACTCCCTGGATGGGTTCCATAATAGGATGGGAATGACAGGAGATGCAATCAGAGAGTAAGGGGACAGACAGATCAGTAGAATTTTTTCCATCGACCCAGAGAAAAAACACTAGGAAGAATGAACTGAGTCTTGAGGATCTGTAGGGTGAATCAAAACTATTCCAAGCATCAGAGTTCCAAAAGAAAGAGGAGAAGGGACCAGAAAGCTACTCAGAAGCTTGAAAGCAGTCCAACGGCAAATGACTCCTACCTTAGAGGAAGACATCAACTATAAGAGCAGTAGTTTTCTCAAGGACAACCACGGAGGCAGACGGAAGCCGCATGGTTTTCTAGTACCGGAAAGAACCTGCCACCTAAAAATCCTGTCCAGTGAAATGTCCTTTCCAGAAGGAAGGGGAAATACAGATTTTCTCATGAGGACAGCTGAGAGGAGTCGCTGCTCCCAGGCCTACAAAGGAAACTCCAAACAGCAAGAAAGGCTAACAGAGGCTCGGGATTTCAGAAGCGAGGGAATGCTGGAATAAAACACAGGAATCTAAGAAGCCAGTGAATTTCTCCTGGGCTTCTCAAATCAAATTTACTGGCTGAAGTGAAACTGGGAACACCATCTGGTACGGTGCTTAGGCATACAGGAGAAATGTTTAGGACAGTTCCATCTGAAAAGCAGTCAAGGAACTGAACAACTAACTGAATGGGAAATAGGGGCTTCTACGCTGCAGTTAAAGCATAAAGCATGGGTGCCATGGATACTGCCCACGTCTATAATGTTACACCACATGGTATGTGTTGTACTCAAAATAACCTCTGAAGAACAACATTAAAATGCCCTAATCGCCACCAAGATAGAACCCTAAAAAATGTTCAAATAACCCACAGTAAGCCTAAAAAAAGAAATAATAAACAGGAAGCAGAAACCAAAATAATGGCACACTTCCACAACCTCCTCCAATGCAAATGGTCTCAATATACTATTTAAAAGACAGGCTTGGCCGAGTAGATAAAACAACTTTATTGAACAATACAATGTATGCAAAAAAATTATTTCAAGTACAACATATGTAGGTTGAAAGTGAAAGGATAGAAAAAGACCACGGGGACATTCACACTGATTTTTAAAAAGTGGAAGGGGCCATATTAATAAAGCGGACTTCAATGATGAAGCGGACTGGCTGGTTAGGAAGACATAGGGCTAAATGTCAAATCAGGTAAATTGGAAGACAACACTAAATGTCCATGTCAAACAACAGTGCCTTAAGATATGCAATTCAAACCCGGAGTGGAAGGAACAGGTGTAGCAACTCTTACGGCTGTAAATTTGATCACCATACTCTTAGCAACTAACAGAACCCTACGCAGAAAAATCAATAAGGATATGGAAAAACTTGGCAATGCAATCAAGCAGTAAGGTGTAAATCACACACAGACACGTGCACACGTAAGCGCGTGCACAACAACCCCCCCCCCCCCCAAGGGGCTTTTCAAGCAGTCCTGGGTCATTCTGTGAGTAGACCACATCCTCAGCTGTAAAACAAACCTCGGCAACTTTAAAAGACAAAAACCAGGCAGAGCATGTTCTCTGGCCATAATGAAATCAAAGAAAACAAGAAAGACAACAGGACCAGTTCCACGCACTTGAGAACATCCCCCTTCTGAATGATCCAGGATCTAAGGACATCTCACAAAAAATAAAGACATACAGAACCCAACGGAAATGAAAACACAATGCCCGGCAGGTGAGAAGGAAATTTCTGGCACGAAATGCTTGCATTAGCAAAGAGGAATGTCTTTATAATTTTCTGAAGAAACCAGACCCTAAATTGAGCAAGCAGGAAGGAGTTAAACAATGAAACTGAAAACAGAGCAACAGAGAAAAATTGATGGAAAAGTTGATTTAAGAAAAGTAATAGACCTTCAGGAAGGTTAAGAGGGATTAAAAAAAAAAGACACTAAGTATCAGTATCACAAAAAAAAAAAAAAAAAAGAGCAAGCATGTTATCACAACATCGTCTCCTTTAGGACTCTAAGGGGACACTACAAACTTACAAATCCAATGGCTTACAAGACATGGGCCAATTCCTCAAAATCCAAGGACTTCCAAAACTCATGGAAGATGAAATAAGCAACCTAACTAGTCCCATATCACTAAGAAATTCGATGTATATCTACAAGTTCCAGAAGAAATCTCACAGCCTAGATTACTCCACTAGAGAACACAGTACTGCAAAACATTTAAATACTGCGCACCTTGTCCCAAACAGGGAAGATTTACACTGCACAACATACAACATGGTGTACCCTATCAACAGGCTAATATAATAAAATCAGACCTATCAAATGGTACAAAGTGCTTTATAAGATCTAGCATCACTCGCAATAAAAACTTCACAATCTGCAAATAAAGGCAAAAATCGTATGTCTTCAAAGAGTATCTAAAATATGAAAAAGCAAGTAATTAAATTTACTGATTAAAGATGGAAAGCTTTGACCTCCTAAGACTTGCGATAAGGCACGGATATCAGCTTTTGTCAATCTTTTTAAATGTAAGTGGTAAAAGCCCTAGCTATGAAAATAGGGCAAAAAAAGAAAGAATGCGGAGATGGGGGGAGGGGAGATAGCTCAGTGGCGTAGGCCTCTGCCTGCCTGGTGCAAGGTCCTGATGATCCCCAAACCAAAAAAATAAAAGGAATGCAAAGAGCAGAGAGAAAGAAAGAAGGAAAGAAAGAAGGAAAGAAAGAGTGAGCCTGTATTCCCTATTTGCAGATTACAGGACTACCTACGCTGATCTTTCAAGAAATCCAGGAAATAAAACTTCAAGAATCAAGTTCAGCAAAGCTTCAGGGGACAAGATCAGCAGACAAAAACCAACTGCATTTCTATATAGCAAAAAGGAACACAAGGAAACTAACGTAAGAAATACATTATTATTAAATACTCCCAACGTTTAAGTAAAAATCTAAAGTAAACAACCCATACACAGGTTCTACGTACTGAAAATTGTAAGACGCTAAGGAAAGAAACCAGGTACCTGTGCACCTGAGGAGCCACACACGGTTCGTGGGGCTCGAAGACGGCAAGGAGGAACGCGCCGCGGCAACCCCCCTGCAGGTCGCGGTGCGAGCCAGCGGCCTCGCTTCCAGGCGGCATCCCGAGGAGCTCCGAGCAGAGCTCTGGCTCGGGTCCGGGTCCCCCCTCTAAGCCTCGCTGATCAGAGGCGGCTGGATCTAGGGTGTGATGTGGCGATGCAGCGCGCCCCGCCCTGGGTGTGAGTGCTGCCGCAGGGCGGAAGCCTGGACCGCGGCGCACGGGCGCCATGGAAAAGGCTGCTGTAGTCACCCGCTGCCACCACCTCCCACCAGCTCTGCGCTGTCCCTCTGCTGCCCCACCAGGCCTTGGAGCCAGCCAATTAGGGACCGAAATCTCTACAGACTGTGGGCTGGAATAAAATTCTCCTCATTTAATTTTGGGCATGGAGCATTTTATCTCAACAAGGAGAAAGAGTAACTAAGACAAGCAGGATCCTGAAAGGCCATCCGCAAACATTTGTAACAGTATACTTCAGAAACATCGAAACACAGAAGCAAACCAAGTGTCTGTCCATCAAGGGATGTGTGGATAGACACATAGTACCCACTCATACTGGCACAGTATGCAGCCCTAAAAAACAGAGTACAGAGTACATATTACAACATGAAGGAATCTTGAATAAATTACACTATGGGAAATAAACTCATCACAGAGGAACAAATATTGTATGATTTCACCTACTTAAAATTATAGGGACAAACACTAGGCTGGTGGCTGCCAGAAGTTGGGGAGGAGGAAGGGGAGGAGTTATAAATGGGTATAAAGTTTCAATTCTGCAAGACCAAGTTCTGGGACTGGCTGCCAATGATGGGAAGGTGTGGAGTGCTACAGAACTGTGTACTTGAAAAGAAATGGGTAAGACGGCAAGTTTCACGCTGTTGCTTCACCACCATAAAAGCTATATTTAAAATGTATACTAAAGGTGCTGTTGCCACCTGTCACCCATATGAAAATGCTTGAGTGACCGCTATGCTCTGGGCTTCTGTCCTCTCGGGCACTCCCTAGATCTGCAGGATCCAAGGGAGTGCCAATGTTGAAGGAGCAGCCAGACAACTACCGGCAGTGCGAGGGGCACCCATGTGACGCTGGGGGTGCACAGAGGCATGCAGTCAGCCCCTGTGCAGGAGGCAGGCACGCGGGCACGCGCCAAAGCCCTCGCCTCTCACGATGGGCAGGGGGGCATCATCATCCCCACGCTGGCTTTTCTCAACTCCTACCTCCAACTCCAAGTGTGTTCAACTCACGCTTCAGAGAATAAGCGTGTGCAGGGTTTAATATACAACTTGCATTTTAAAAAAATACAAAATAAAACACTCGTCCAAAGAAGACACTCAGTGAACCAGCACACAGGGGTGGCACTTATTAAAATTGCAAAAGAGCATTTGTTAATTAGTTAATCTTCCCAGTCTGGTACCGAGGCCAAATAGAGTCAAAGTACAAAAAAGCTGCATTTCCCCACAATAAATGTAATACTTGATCAACATCGTCACAAAAAGCAAAGATCTAGGGGGCGACCCAAAGATTTTCTAGCACAAATACCTGACTACTGCCCACCCCTGGTAAAACTTCACTTTCTCATTAGAACAAAGATGCAAAGATCTACAAAACCCCAGGACCCGGCTGTTTTCTACCGAAGTCGCTGAACAGAAAACTATTCTATGGCCAAAGGAGCCCCTGGCTAAGCAGAACCTCTTCTAACCTCATGTCCAAGCGGTTCAAAGTAATTATAAAGATGTCTTTGTGAAAAATGAATTTTGCAATACAGTTTCAAAAGGATCACTGGAGACCTTGATGGAAATGGTTGAGCAAGGAAGGAGTACTAAACAAGGCCAAAAGATAAGAGGACCACTTCTCAGCGAGTCATGAGTGGTCTTCAGAGAAAAGGACTGTGAGGATGACCAGGGAAAGGGACCATGGAGGGCAGCAATGATTAACCCAAGCCGGGCTTCACGGCGCACATCTGTAATGCCAGCTACTCAGGAGGCTGAGGCAGTAGCATTAAGGGTTCAAATCCCGCCTGAGCCAATCAGCAAGATCTTGTCTTTCATAAACTCATATTGCCCAAATCTTCCCCTCTGATTAATACTGCATTTCCTACCTATCTCCTTACCCTAACTCATCATCCGCCCCTCAAACAAATCTTCCAAGAACTTAAACGCTAAACACTTTACCTTAGTAGATCAATTCAAACAAACACCTCGCAACTTATCATTTACTCCGATTTATCATTTCAACCCTAAGCTACCCCATCCACCTAAGGGACTGTAGAACATTGAGGATCCATTACTGGGCAGGTATAACCAGTAACTGTGGCTCACAATTTAGATTGTAATCTTTAAAGCTCTCTATCTGTCATCTCGAGTAACGGTGTTCACAGTATAATTAGCTTAAGTCATGTTTGTCACCACAAAAATCACACACTTGTCTTTACAGTAAAAAATACACTAACACATCCACTAGTCTTATGAACCAGGGAAGGAGAAACTATTTTCCTGCACTAAGCCACCACCTGCAGAGATTACTGCACAGGCAAGCAGTGTAAAAGCGTAATAGCTTCCACTGGGTCCTTAGAATAACAAGTTTTTAAACATACATTTCATAAAGACCTGCTCCCTCTGTAAGAACACTTCAGCCGTGCATATATACCTTACACTATTTCATGGGCGGCGACTCTAAGAACTTCTACGGCTGACATCAGCTCGGGAGCAGTAGCTCTGGCAGTAACAAAAACAGTAGCAACAGCACAATTTCTAGGTGCTTCTCCCAAGGGGAGGCTCTAGTGAAGTCTGCCCCAACAGTCAGCAGGAGCTGTACAGCCAAACACTTGGCCCCTAGCAGTTTTATCATTTTGACTGATGTTGCCCAACCATGTACTGACCAGCCAGCCACCACCTCTGAGGCTCTTGTCTCTTTCCCACTGGTGCACACCCGCCCAATTGATCTCACTGAAAGGGATGAAGACCTCACTGTGCCACATTTACAAATACAAAATTTCTCAGCCTGCTCCAGAATTCTTGGGCCTCATGGCTTTCAGTCAGCCTTTAGCACAGCATGACCTAAAACCTAACTTCAACCCTAATAGTTTTGCCAAGTGATAACACGGCCAACTCACTTGTGTCTTATTTATGAGCAAGAGCTGATCTGGACAAACGCCAGACGTAGGTCTGGTGCACAGTGATCAAGATATTAATCTTTTTTTTTTCTTAATCAGTGGAGTTAAAGGACCAGGACTCCATGCACTCAAAGTCACAAGCTACTGGGTCAAGAGTCCAGCTAAGGGATGGGGAGATAGCCCAGTGTAAGCACCTTCCTGGCAAGTGCCAAGGACCCGGGTTCAATCCCCAGCACCACATGCCGCTGGCCTCAGGACCCCTGGCATGCTGTGCTAGCCACTGAAACTGGGTATGGTGACACATGCCTGCAATCCTACTGCTGGGGAAGCTGAGACAGGAGGATCACTATGAGTCCAGGCTGTGTAGTGAGACACTGTACCAAATAAATAAATAAATAAATAAGTGGGTTTTTTAAAGAGTCCAGCTAAGCATGCAGATGCTTCAGTGTTGTTTACACAGTGTCTTCAAGGATCTACATTAGTTGTCAGTGTTTAAATGTTAGAATATTGGGCTTCAAAATCGCCATTCCTGGATCTTGTGATATAAGACTATCTGCCACTCTGGGACTGCATGTCCACCCAGCTGCAATCAGGTGACTCCAATGTAGAGGAGCAAAGGCTTTCCACAATGTCATAGTCCTCACGAGGTCAGCCCCTTCCCTGTTTTAACTTCAGGCCTCTTGGGTATTCTACTTCAAGTCCTAAGCCTGCCTTTAATCCCCGAAATAACCTATAGCCTATCCTCGTTAGCTCTATGTCCGAATACTGTGAAGAAACCCAAACAGGAACTTGAGTGTGACAAACCATTTTCACAGCTCTATGTTGGCAATGCTTATACGGATGAGTTCATTTTTTACAAACATTATTTTTGAAAGTAATGAACTTGTTACAGTTTTAGTTATAGTTAGCTGTTTTCTGTAACTGTGTAGGTCCTTTGCAAACAGAATGTCCTTAACACAGACTGTGGTAGTTCAGCCACACCATGGTTAAACGCTTTAGCTTCATGAAGCTAACAGAGGTTCCAGCTTACAGCCCCAAAGGCTGAAGTGCTATGTGCGGTGTAACAATTTACAAAAACGTCAGCTTGATATTTTGACACATCCTCGGCTCCCATCAACTTAGAGCATACAACAGATGAAGGGTTATACAAAAGGACTTTAATGCTACACACAGCCTTGAATAGATATTCAGACAACCACATGCCAACTGCCTCTTACCCGGGCATTGCTTACCCATTGCACTGAGATAATGGTTGAAGGCCTGGCAAGGAGGACTTGGGGTTTGTGTTGATTTGTCACAACTCATGGGTGCCGGGCTCCTGTCTGTGTCAAAAGAGAAATACCCACTGGAGGATCGAGACAGCAGGGAAGATCTTCTCACAAAGATGAAAAGCGGGGATCTGGTAGCAAAAGGGCCAGGGCTGGCCGGTGGGGCCAGCGGGCCCTGAGGGCTGCCGTGGGGGCAGCGGTCCCCTTCGCCTTCGGGATTACCTTGGGGCTCCGTAGGTAGGGAGGTAGGGGCCCCAGCCCTAAGCTGGGGCGGCCTCTCAGCAGGCTGCAACTGTCCACCTTCTCTGTCACACTCACAACTTACATCGGAAGGTTGCTTGGCCATTTGGTCTTTTTTTCTGCAAAGAAACAAACAAATCTAAGATTACCCTGGAAAACAATAATTACTGCGACATAAATCAGCAAACCATCGCCCATCAGGAACCCTCAACAGTTCATCCCAAATGCAGTACTTTAAAATCAAGTTCGGGTGTTTACTTCTCTGACAATCTCCGAAATAAAAAAAAAAGCACTTAAAATAACAAACGTATGATTATCCTTTTTGGCCACGGTGAGGAGGTGGAACCAAACCGCCAAACAAAACAGTAACAATGTCAATTACTCGTGAAACTGGTGCTTCTACATAAACAAATACACAAGTTGCAAGAGCAACAGCCTGTCTGAAGTCTATTCACATGTGCTTTTTGCTCAGGACAGACTTGAAACAAGTCGGAAACTCCCAGCGGGCTCTGATTTCCCGGGATCAGATACCGCGCTGGAGCACAGCGGCAGGCGCAGATGCAGCTAACGCAGGCTGCTGCTGGCCGAGTTCCCTGCTCCGGCCCCATTGTTTGCCGAAACTGCTGAGGGCAGCAAGTCTGGGGAAGGTTTGGCAGCGGCCGTCAGCCGTAGTAAGTGCGTCACAATAGAGTTTGTAACTCTGAGCGCGGCTGGCCCAGCCCGGGAGCTCTCCGCCCCCGGTCCCTCCGGGTCCAGCCAGCGTGCCGCACCGAACCGGGCAGAACTTCTCCGACCTGCAGCCACACTGCTAGGTTCACTGCTCGAAACGCGGGACCTCCTGGTACCCAGTGCAAAGTCTGCAACTAGCTCCGCGCGCTGGTCAACACCGGGCGCAGCGCCCCTCCATCCCAGACCCTCCCCTCCCCAGGCCGCCGCACCGCCACTCACGTCCGCCCCTTCCCTTCCGAGCGTAGCGTCCGCGCCCCGGCGCGGGCCCCGCGGCGTCCAACCCGAGCCCTGCGCCGATCCGGAGCCCCTTGATTGTCACCGTGGAGGCGCCGCAGGAGACTAAGCCCGCCGCTCGGGTTCAAAACACCCCGAGCAGCGCCGAGCCCACGCCTGCCTGCCCGCCCGCCGCCACGCTGCGCCCAGCAGCCCGGAGTTTCGCGCGCCGCGCCTCTGGCCCGCGCCGCGCCGGCCGCCGCCGCCACCGCCGGGAACATCCTCCGCCTCCTCCCGCTCCTCCCCTCGAGCTCTGCGCCCGCCGCGGCCGGCACGGCCGACCTCCCCGCGCCGCCGGCGCCGGGTGCCCGCGCCTGCAATTGGCCCGCGCGCGGTGGCTCCGCGCTGCAGCCAATGGGCAGCGGCGGCGGGGGCGGCGCCTATGGGTCCGGCCGCCGCAGGAGAGGCGATTGTTGACAAACTCTCCTCCAGCGCCGCGCGGACAGTATCGGCCGGAGCTCAGGAATCTGGGCTGCCTCGATTGTCCCACCCCAGGGCCACGTCGCGAGTGCGGGCTCGCCACAGGGCTTCTAGCCGCCCCAGGCATCTGGAGAGACGCAGTAGGACCTGCGCTCTCCTGCAGCCTTGCCGGTAGTGCTCAGGAGCACATTGAGGCCGGTGGGGATAGGGGACCCCAAAGGCTGCACTAGCTCAGCAGCAGCATCCCTTCCCCCGACTCCAGCGACACGTCTCCCGGCGCGCCGTGGATCCCACCAAGCCAATCTGAGTGTTCACCCATGGCCAGGGGCGTGCATTCAAACCCCATCCCTGGCGACAGGCGGGCCCTCCGGCAACAGCTTCCACTCCGGGAAGTAGTTTCCACCGGAGGAAAGCAGCCGCCGAAGGTGGGCGTCCCGGAGCAACTGGACACGCGCGAGCCGCTAGGACAGCCTGGCCCCGGGGCCTGAGCAAGTTCTGCCGGCTGGGGAAAGGCCCTTGGCCTTTCTCTATTCGCAGATCCAGGCAGGGGCTGACACATTGCGAAAGATGCATGCAGATCTAACAGGGTCCCCAAGCGCGTCCAAGAAGAGAGTCCTCAGCAGCTGCCCGAAACCTTCGCTTGAAGGAGTTAAAAAGCAAATCCCAGGTTTGTCAAGTTCAATCACCAACGGAGTTCTGCAAACCCTCGCACCTAAAAGCCAAAACTCGAGACCCACGGCACAGCTCGGCGACTTAGCTGCCGGCGAGGCTTCCCGGCTGGGAGTGCAGCCGGGTCCCTGGCTTCCTGGCCGGTGCCGAAAACAAGCGCCCTCCCGCTTGCGTAGCTCCGCCACCCCCCGCGTCAGCGGGCGGGAGACACAGTTGGGCCAAGTGGCCGCAGCTTCGGCGCCGACGACCCTTCCCTAGATTGGACCTGCCCGGGGTTAGGGGGGGCTCCGTCCCGCACCGATCGCACGCTCAAGCCCGCCGATAAACGGTGTGGATTCCGAGCATCTCGGCCTGCACGTGCGCGGAAAGCTGGCACTGGATGAAGCCGCTCGGGCTCCGGCGCCCGTCTTCCACCCGTCCCCAGCCCGTTCCTCGGGATGCGGAGGCATTTACCTTGCGCTTCTCAGTTCGAGAATCAGAGTCAGACATTGGGGGTACCAGGTCCAGGGAAGGGCACCGAGGCGGTGGCGGCGGGAGCAAGGCAACAGGAGCTGCCGGAGGCTGAGCTAACAGCAGCAGCGCGAGGCTCGCAGGGGAACTGCCAGAATACGCCGGCGGCGGCAGTGGAGGCAGCAACCGAGGCGGCGGAGGCTCGGAACGCAGCACACCAGCAAGCTCTAGACCCACAGGCTGCGCGGAGCGAAGTGAAACCTGCGCGGCCCTGCAGCCCAACTCAGACTGTGGCCCCGCGCCCACGCCCAATCACCGCGGGCTCCGCCCCTCCAGGGCCCGCCTCCGTGTGGGCGGGGAAAGTCCCGCCCCCGCGCCGCCCGGGCCGCCGGCGCGTGCAGGCTGGGACAGGTAAAGGCGGGGCTGGCCCCTCCGGGTTCCCTGCAGCGCGCGCCACCGGCCCGCGAGTGTTTACCCGAGCGACTCTCTGGCAGACGGCGCTGCGCGCACCCCTCCCCCACCGGAGCGCCGGCTCGCCTCTGCCCTCGGGTGGAGGCCGCAGCCTCCGCGCGGAACAGAGGGGGCGCTCGGGCACGCTGTGCGCCCGGCCTGGCCTCGGCCCCAGAGAGAGCCCTCCGAAGCGCCCATGCGTCTCGGCTCCGCGGAGTTTCTCGGCCGCTGGGGGCAGGCGAGGGGACCGGGTGGTCCTCGGGTTCTGCGGCGTGCTAAGGTGGGGCGCTGAGTCTGCGAATTCTCGCAGTGGCGGGACCCAGGGCGGCAAGGTGCCCGCTCGCCTTTCTCGCGCGCGGAACTTGGGGCGCTTCTCGTCACCCCTCGGGCGCAGCCAGCTTTTCCCCGTGAGACAGAGCCCGGGGTGGGAAGGAGAGCGCAGAGCTAGCCCGGGGCGGGATGCGCGGCTGTGCAGATACAATAAGGAAGTTAAAAAAAATAAAAAAACACAAAAAAATAAAATGCCCCCGCCCCCCGCAAACTCAACTTTAAGGAAAAAAGGCCCCGAGGAGGGCCTCAGCCTCCAGCTGAGAGCGTTGTGCGTGGTCTCGGTTGGGACTCCGAGAGCTGGCGGGAACGGTGCCCCGCGGGCCCAAGCTGGCGCGGGGTGGGGGGCTGCGGAGGTCCGGCCCGACGTGGGTCGCAGCACCCGCCCCACCCACCTCCTTCGCGTCCTTCTGCTCTTTCCTCTGGAAATCCGCAGCGTCACCCCGTCACTCTTCCCGAGAGACCCGACTCGGCGCACTTCCGTGTGTCTGCACCCGCGTCCACCGTCCGTCCCAACGCGCGGCCACCCCCGTGCCTGCTCCCCGTGCTGCTCGGTCCCCAGCCCCCAGCTTTGAGGGTGCGGAGTGGGGAGTGCAACTTCGGACGGAAACGGAGCACCCCAGTACACCCTGCTAGCTCCGGATTAGGGTAACTCGGTGCAGAGGCCGGTGGCGAGGAAGGGGCCTCGGCGTGGAGGAGCCGGTGGAGGCCTCGTCCCGCCGCTGGGCCGCCGTGGTCATCTTTTTAATTCCTAAGCAGGTCTAGCTTCCGCGTGACGCAGCCCAGCCCCCAGGTTCAGGTCTCCACTCCCCTGAGTTTAGAACGAGGTGGAGGCCCCGGTTCCCAGAGGGAACCCCGCACCCGCTGGGCCCCAGCCGGGAATTCTGCACGAGAGGGACAGACAGGCGCGGGGTCGCGGCGACGCCAACTCGCAGGCCGCCCTCTCCTGCTCACGGCCGGCCGCCGCAGTGCCTGGAGCTCCCGGTCCGACGGAGGAAAGCGACGCAACGTGCAGCTGGGACGTAGAGCGTCGAGCCGGCCTCTCGCCGGCGACCCAGAGCTCGGGGCAGTGTCGGCGGCGCAGACCCCGACCGGAAAAGAACCGCGCAGGAGCAAGCCGCTCGTGGCCTCTTCCTGCATGCGTCTGCCGCCCCGCGTCTCCCGTATCTGAGCATCCACGGATCCTCAAAAGGGCCGGGGGTAGGGGGACGTCGGGGAAAGCAACCTACTTACAGCTGTCTGCACCTCGGCGAGGAAGCTGGCCTGGGAGGCGGCGGTTCTTGCAACCCAGGCTGCGTCAGGGGCCATCGAGCGGCTGGGTGACCGCGAGCCCTTGCAGCCCGACGCTGCGCTGGAGAACGCGAAGGCGACCGAGCAGCCTGGGGTCGCTGACCCGGGACGTCGCTGTAGCCGACGCTGGCAGGGCGGTGTCGAAGGGAGACGTGTTGGTGGGGAAGAGAGAGGGATGAAATCAGGCCGCAGCGATCTGCAACACGGGCAATCTGCGGGCCACCGGAGCTGCCCGTGTGGTCTCCCCAAGTTCCGAAATCAGTTTATGGCGAGTATTTCCTGGGCCCACCTCCCCAGCCTTTCCAAGAACAGCGAGCATTTTCCCATCTCTCAATTTACCAAACTTGTAGCTGGGCTCTGCAAAGGACAGATTAGCTTTACGTGGTAAAAATGTTTTCCGCGCGTTGTCGCGCGGTCCGGAAGCCGCCTACCCGGGAGGACCAGCCTGAGCTCGCGCTTCGCCCGGAGCGCAGGTCTAGGCGCCCGCTCCCTCGCCCGCGGTTTTGTTCCCTCGCGGAGCCCAAGAGGGTCTGATTCACTGGGAAAACAGCACTCCCTGAATTGAACCTTTGCCTGCCCGCGCTCATAATGGGGTTTTTTTTTTTTTTTCCCCTCTCTCTTCTCATTACTTATTTATTTATTTTTTTTTGCCTGAGGGTGTTTGATTTTTTATGTTTTGATTTTGTTTCCACCCAGAACCAGAGGTTTTCGAAATCACTGAGAATCTGAGTCACTGATGACAGCAAGAGATCTTTGGCGACACCCGGCTGTGGGGCGCTGTCCCTCGGTAGTGGTGGTGTGGGGGTGGCGGGGAGCCCTCCCTGATTGACCCGGGGTGGGGGATGGGGGTTAGGGAGGATCAGGCGCCCAAGCTGGGCGAGGTCGCGTCTGGGGCAGGCAGCTACTGAGGATAAAGCAAGACGCTGCCTGGGCAGCCGTCTGGTTTTCTTTCCCTACCGCGCGCCCCACGCCTCGCCGGCCTGTCGCGGACCGCTGCTCCGTGACCAGAATCCCAGTGGTCTGAGACCCGGCACGTGCCACGCTGGCCTCTACCCCAGCTCCGGGCGCCTGTGGAGCGGCTGCGGACTGACCACCACACTGTCCTCCACGCCCATCGCTGCTGGGCTTGCAGCTAGGGGCTCGGAAAGCATGCCACTTCCCTGGGCCAGCGCCTGCCTTCGAGCAGGGCGGAAGGTCCTGGTGGCCCTCGAGTTGGGGATTCCGGAGATTGGCGCGTGGAGGCTGGTGTGTGGAATGTTAAAGGCAGAGACCACCCTCAGGGCATCCTCCTTCACCGAGTCGTGCAAATCCAGCCGCTGCAAAGCATGACGAGGGACAGGTCAGATGTGGGCGCACCAGTGCGATCTAGACCCTGGGTGTCTCCGCCCACCCCCAAGAACCCGCGTACTCTGCAGCCACAGCAACTGGTTTTCTTACGGACTTCCAGAAATTTAGTGTGCTAGAACCAACTGGTCATAACCCTCGCCAGCCCTTTTCATTTTAGGAATTCCTAACTCTCTGACACCCGGCAGAATCTTGGATTTTCACTGTAAAGAATTAGAAAAGTGGGCTGTGCCCCAAATTCACCCGACAAACTGCAGACCGAGGTCTGAGAATAACTCCCCTAGCCTTCTCTCTTCTCCCTTCTACTCTACCTCCCGAGTGCCTGGGGTGCCACCCTCTGGCGTGCAGAGGCAACTGACCAGGAAGAGCCTCAGAACAGGTGAACTGAGAGACCTGCCCCATTTGCCCCAGATCAGCGGCTGGCGGCAGGTCAGGCTTCCTGAAATGGGCAAAGTGGGACGGCGAGACGGGCGAGGCGCTGGCGCCATCGCGCACCGTCCACCTGTGCAAAACCCACCTGCGGTCTTTGTGCACCCAGAGTAACACCCCCGCACGCTGCTGTCCTGGCAACCGCTGGCTGGCAGGCACAGGCAGGACACGCTGGGCAGAAGGGAGGGGGAGAAACGGGCCAGTGATTTGGAGAAGCTGCACTGGGCGTGTTTTATTTCATTTTCCATACTTTAGATGCCAGAGCTTTTTTTTTTTTTTTTTAATTCTCAAAAAAAAAGAAAGCTACCCAAATAATAGTGTTTCTAGAACAGAATCAGAGCAAGACTGCTTTCCTTCTCACCCAGCTGCAACAGTGTTACTCCATTTTTCAAATTTTCTGGCATTTGTAAATTTCTTTCACTTCCCAAGGCACAGTAGGCCCCCAGGTTTATTTTTATGGTCTTAAAAAACACCGTTTACACCATCCTACCTTCACCCTCCTTGGGGTTTGTCTCTGAGCTGCTCTTTTTTTTTTTTTTTTAATAAGACCACAGTTTCCTTCTGCAGCAGTTCCCAGTGCCCTGTCAAGGGTTCAGAAAAATGGAGGTGGAGGGGTGGGGAGGCAGGGTAGGTGGGGGAGGAGCATGAATTGTAATAGTTAAGTGATTCATCTTCCTTGAAAATGTGCTCTATTACCTCAGTGATTTCTAATGAAAAACTTTGTTCTTCACACATTGTGGTTAAGAACCATCAAATCAGTACTGAAAAGACTTTGATCATATTTGCAAGATGCGCTAAGATGAACTTTCACTGACCAAGATTTCAAAGTTTGTAATTAATACTCTTGACAAATTCCCTGACTAATCTGTCAACTCTCAATAGCTCTAACCACACAGTTCAAAACCCTGAGACGGTATACGCAGCCCTTGAACTTTCCATGTGCTGTCATGCGATTATTCAAGACGATTTTCCCTTCGGGTTTGCATTATGCAACTCATCTTCAGAGGCTGGGAAAAGTCACTTTTGAATGAAGGTTGTGAGAGTCCATATTTGGTTTGTCAAGCACTAAATACACAGTTAAGGGCCAGAAGTAGAAATTACAAACAGATTTTCTTCAATATAAGGAAAATTTAAAATAGAAAAGCAGTGCAATGATGGGAAAGGAAGTGGTTTTCCTCATTCATAAGTGTCATTATGGTTGTTGTCTAAAGTGGGCTCCAGCTTTTGTCTTACTGTGTTAAAGGCTCAGTTGCTGATGAGCTTTGGGGGAAAAAAATGGGATCAGGGGGTTTTTACTGGTGGGTTCGTCCACTGATAAGGTTGTAATTTAGTGTCATTACTGGAGGTGATACAAATAAGGAGTGGGGTCTCAGTGAAGTGAATCATGGGAGCATGACCTTGGGGACTGTCTCAGTACTATTCTCTCTTTGCTCAGACAAAATTCCCAATGCCCCAAGTTAAAGGAAGAACGGTTAACAGGCCACAGCTCCTAGAGGTTTCAGTCCATAGTCAGCTGGCCCCAAGGCAGGGTGACATTGCCGAGGAGACACAGTTCAAGGCGGGCAGAAGGTAGCCAAGCAACAAGGGCCCACCACAGCTCTTTCTGCCCCTTCTATCTTACCCAGGCTACCTAGGGCAGGAGGCCCCCACACCCTTAATCTCATTGCCCTTGACCCTAGCATTGCACCATGAATTTCAGTGTCACACACTCCAGATTCAGCCACCTCTGAAAAAGTTCCCCCTGTGACCATATGAGGACATCTAGACCCAAGCTAGATGCCATCCCTGACCCTTTTCTCTTTGCTTCCTCTTCCTGGCTACCATGAGGAGCAGCTTTTCTCCAACATTCCTTTGCACTGTGACATTTGAGCCTTGCAGCAGATCTAAAAGCCAAGGAGCCAGCTGACCATGCAATGAAACCTCTGAAACTATGGGCCTGAAGAAACCTTTCTGCCTTTAAGCTGTTTATCTCGGGCATTTTGTTACAGTGTATACCAGTTGCTTTCCTCATCACTGAGACATACCTGACACCTACACTTAGAGAGGGACGGAGAGGCTTATTTGGTGCACGGTGTTTAGAAAGTTCAGTCCTCGCATGATGGGCAGCATTGTGGAAGGAACTGGCAGGGAAGAAAGCAGAGAAAGGAGCTGGGCAGAGACACACACCCTTCCAGGTCACCCCGCAGTCACCTGCAGCTTGAGGCCAGGTCTCCTAGCCTCGTGTTTAGCTGAGCACCCCATGAGTCAATCACTCTTCGTTGTAGTCAGGATTTATAAGGAATTAATACTGGACACATTTTCATAGAATTATTTTATAATGGTCACCCAAAGAGTTACATGTGAAAAGAATACAGATCTGGTCACACACTAGAGACCCAAAGAATACAGCTGAGGGCCTTGTGACATTCTGCAGGAGTGCAGCTAAATACCTAGAGCCTATGGCGACGTCCCACACAAGTCCAGCTGGAGCCCTAGAGCCGGGACAATGTCTCGGGCACATCTGCATCACAGATCTGTCCTGGGAAGGCCCAAAGGTCAGTGGTGGAAGCCAGGCACTCTGCATTCGTGGGATGAAGGACCTGCGGCAGCAGGCTGAGCAGTCTGCCCTGGAGCCAGGAGCAACACACAGGACCAGAGCTGCCCTGAAGTGAACCACAGCCATCCTCAGAAACAGTGAAGTCCCAAGCTTTTCTGATGATGATGGCAGCTGAGGTCACATCAGCAAAGCCAGCATGACAAGCTCCTCCGGGAGAACCAGCAGTGCACCATCTTCCCCTCCAGTTCTCATCTTTATGTTGTAGGCCACAAACCTGGGGTGGGCCCTCCACACTCAACACCACACAGATTTAGTTCAGCTGGGGGTTGCAAGTTGACCACCGGTTGTCAATCCACCACACCCTTCAAAAGCCTGCCTGTGTGTTCATGAGACTTTGGGAAGACATTCAGATATAAACATAACACAATGATAAAAAACAGAGCAACCAAATGTTCTTAGATGACCCCACTGAGGACACACTAGAAAGGAATAATAAACTGGCTGGGGACACTAAATATTGATTGTCAAGATTGTATCTACACCTCAAGTTCTAGGCCTAAAACACCCCCTCTTTATATATTCTTCCTGGACTGCAGCAGGACCCTAGAGATGATGTATGTCCAGACGGTAGGCTCAGGGATCATTCTTGTTACAGTAGTTGTTTGACTCCGATTCCACACCCACCTCTGCCTGCCAGGGGTAGAGTAACAAAGCCATTGTCACTCCCAGACCGTGTACTGGAATCCTGCCTTGGGTCAGGTGCCATACTGGAAGCAGAGCATGTAGGGGTACACCTTATAGGGACAGGTTTCCTATGTCATGAAGCTGTCGTGCAGTTCTAAAGACATAAGACTATGATCTTCTTATACAAGGCCTACTTGAATAGCTAATGAAGCATCAATTATTGCAATTGTGTCCTCTTATCACAACAGAATATTGTTATATGCCGTTAAGTGATATTAAAGAGTAACTTATTCCATACATACTGCTGGGGTCTCCCTGCTCTACTAATTGGTGACTAATGCTAGACAGAGTATTCTGAGTTCTGTGAAGGAAATCCATGAGTTTGTTTTTCTTTTTGTTTTTGTTTTTTGTCAGGACCAGGGTTCAAACTCACGACCTTTTATTTGCTAGGAGATGAAAAGCCAAGGACCACCAAGGGACAAGGAGCAGGACGCCTTGGCCAAGGACCATCACTTGTGGCCAGGTAGGCCTAAGCCGCCTCTTGCACATCCCAGTCCTGTTGCCCTCTACTGATTGTTATGCTGAGTGCTCTTAGGTTATACCAGCCAAGAAATGCCTGGCCTTCCAATTCACGGAGCTGGCATTAATCGTTATTGCTGGTTAACCCACAGCAATGGAAACCTTAAACCTTGCTGGCCAGACCAACAAATAGCCAGGCATGGTGGTGCCTGCCTGCAACTTCAGCACTCAGGAGGCTGAGGCAGGAGGATCATTATGAGTTTACAGCCAACCTAAACTACATGGTGAGACTACATAGTGAGACCCTGTTTCAAAAAACCAAAACCAAAACCAAGCAAAAAACCAAATAAACGTGCTATAATATATCATTTACACCCATTTTTAAGAATGAATTTATATAGCTAGTTCACATCTTCTAAAGGATTGTTGGATATTAGTGGGCTTTTATTTATGTGGTATGGGGCCTTGCTATGTAGCTCAGACTATAATCTTCCTGTCTCAGCCTCCCCAGCACTGGGATTACAGGGGTGCGCCCTCACCTCTGATCTCAGTAGCCAGCATGGCGCACCCAAGATCCTGGGCCAGCACAGCATGTGATACCAGGGATTGAACCCAGGTGCCTGTACTTGCCAGGCAAGCACTTAGACCATGGAGCTACGTACCCAGCCCTTGGTGGGCTTTTAATGTCATTTCCAGTCCATTCCTTTCTAATTTACTTCATATATATTTATTTTATTTTATTTTATTTTTGCAGGACCAGGGATTGATCGCGGGCCCTCTCACTTGCTAGGCAAGCGCTTATTCTACTGAGCTATCTCCCCCGCCATCATCATCATCATCATCATCATCATCACCATCATCTATTATTATTATTATTATTATTATTATTGAGACAGGTTCTCGCTGTGTAGTTTAGACTGGCCTTGAACTCACTGTGCATCTCAGGCTGGCTTCACACTCACAGTAATCCTCCTGCCTCAGCCTACCAGGTGCTGAGATTACAGGGGTGCCCCACTACACCTCGCTCCACTGACTTTATTTTAGACTAACTAGATGTTGAGATAGAAAGTTAAAAGGGGGAGTCTTCAAACAATCATCAAACACATTTTAATCTAGAAGATGTGAGGGAGGATAGTAATGAGATTCCTGTATTACTCGTGGCCCTCATTTCCCTCCTTTCACCTTTGGATATAAAGGTGCACCTGGCACACCGGATTCTCTTCCTATAGGGAGAAATGCACTTGCCTGTTCTTCTTCAGGAGGTTGGGAGATCTCTTCTGCCTGGTGAATGGGCCCTCCCTATCCTTCTAGTCACTATGTTAAGTCACCAAATACAATTTGAATCTCTTCCAAAGAGTAGACTACTAAATCATGACTGGTGAAAATTGTCACAATCAAGGTGACAGCTACAGCTACTCCCACTTTTTACAAGGACTTCCAGGCTGAACACACAGAGGCCTTGGCTTGATTATCTCCCACCGCTTCCCCTCTCCTGAGGAACTGTTTACTCTTTCCAAAGACCAACTTTCTATTATGGTTTAGATCTAAAATGTTCTCCAAAAGACTCATGTGTTCAGAACCAATGAGCTCTGGAGCAGTGACTGAATCATGATGACTCTAAATGGTTTGACCCACTCCTGAGTTCATTAGCTGAATGGGCTCATAAGGGGAAAGGCCTAATGTGATGAGGCTGCTCACTCTGGATGTGGCTTCTGGGACTAGATCTTATTCCCCAGCTCTTCCCCTCTGGCTCTCTTGCTCTTCTTCTCTGCTTCTCTCCTGTCCTGTGGTGAGCGGCCTTGCTCCCCTGTTCCCTTCCACCATGATGTTTTGCCTCATGTCAGGCCCACAGCAGTGGAAACCGCCAACCATGTTTTGGAAGCCATCTTGGAAGGTGGCTCTGGGCCAAAAGAAGTAATTCCTCTCTTTAATTATTTTTCTCAGGCATTTGGCCACAGGAATGCCAGGCTGACACACAAGCCTGAAAAGGTTATCATGTTAAGCCTTTGAAGGCTAATTTCTACCTTAACTCCTGTTGTCTGACTAGCATTTGATAAAAAGAAAAATATATCTAAAACACTCACTTGTGACATCATCCCATACCATGTACTGTGACTCTATTTCTCAAATTGACCCTACGTACCCAGAAAGGAAAGCTCTGTTCCTACTTTCACTGACCCCTGGGAAGCTCCTCAAGGTGGAACAGTCCTTAGTTTGCTGGGCCTCCTGATCCTAAGAACCTACGCATTCCTGTGGCTTCCTCTATAACCAAGTTTGATTAGCACAAAACAAAACTCTGTAGCTCTGATCAATAATCCGGACCTAGCCCAGCAATTTCTCTACAGAAATGTAAATTATGTCTTCTGTCAGTTAGTTCTTTGGCTGAGTAAAATATTTAGCACAACCCAAATGTCAGAATAGGAGAAATTATCAACCCAACTAAACGATATCACTTTCATTTAGCTTACCTGAGTTTAATTTGAAAAGAGATACACTTACCTTCAAAATGTTCTTCCTGTTGCAATATATGTATGTATGTATTTTGGAACAAAGACTCACATTGTAGTTCAGAATGCCCTCAAACCCACTATGTAACCCAGGCTGGCCTGGAACTCATGGCGATCCTCCTGCCTCAGCCTCCTGAGTTGCTGGAATTATAGGCATGCACCGCCACACCCAGATTAAAATTTATCTTTGACTAAAATTTATACAGTTCAGCCATTAGCTGAGTGTTACTGAAATGTCCATTTTGGTGAAAGAGAAGGGATTTGAACACATTCAAACCATGGAGCCTCTCTTATCCTAATATGTGAAGAGTGGGTGAATCTGCACAAATTGAGAATTTACAAATGCTATTGTTACTATCATTAAATGTTTTCTAGGTGGTACTACAGCTTTACAACTCTGGTGCTTCCTTTAGGAAGTCTGCATCACCAGCAGCACCCCAAACAAGAACGCTGACACAGCGAGATCAACTTTAACCACTTACTAAGAACTTCTGACATTTGTCATGCAGCCACTGATTCATAAGAGGAAAAGTTTAAAACTAAGAAAAGCGCACATGGCTTTCCCTTTAGAATACAGGAAACCATATAAAGGTTTTAGCAATGGAATTAAAGTAACCACAATGTCACTCTTGGTAGTGTTTCCACAAAGACGTTTACATGAAATAAGAATATTCAATTAGGCAGTTATAATAAAGCTGCAGCATTAATCCCACACCTCCTCATGAGAAAGAATATGGCATTTTAATCAACTAATAGATTAGCTTGACGAATAGATACCCAAACCCAAAGGGGAGTGACCTCTCTCTCTCTCTCTCTCTCTCTCTCTCTCTCTCTCTCTTTCTTTTGAGACAGGGTCTCACTATGTGTTCAGGCTTGTCCTGAATTCACTATGTAGCCCAGGCTGGACTTAAACCATCCTCCTGCCTCATCCTCCCCTGTTCCCTTCCACCATGCTGGGATTACAGATGTGCACCTCCATGCCTGGCAAGGAATGATTTTCAGTCAAATTTTTTCTTCAAGTCTCAGAATCCACACTAACTGCCCAGATTAAGTACTAGGGATGTCTTCAGGGCACTGGTTCCCTTCAAACTTCCCGTGGATGCCCAAATGCATAGATGCTTAATTTTTTCACACTGATGCCTATATTTGGATATAGCCTGCATCTCTCTTTTCCTATGTTTTAAATCATCTGCAGAATACTCATAATATCTAATATAAATGCTGTGCAAACAGCTGCTATATTGTATGGTTTAGGGAATCACCAGGAAAAAAAATCTATACATGTGTAGCAGAAACACAACTTTTTAGCATATTTTTGATCTGCTGTTGGTTGAGTCCCTGACAAGAGTCCACAGGTATAGATGGCTGACTGTATACAGTAAGTCTAAAGTTATTGTAAAGGAAGGAATTTTCAATCTCATAGGCCCAAATGACTTCGCGAGCAGTTTAGGAGGACTTCAGACTTCCAGCTAGGATTCAGGAGTAATCAAGATATCTTTGTTCCTATGGTATCTTCTCTTTGAGGAGGAGGCGTAGGGGATACGGAGACTCAAACTCGGGACCTTGTGCTTGCTAGGCAGGCACAGAGCCACTGAGCTATCTGCCTAGCTCCTTGCCACCATGATAACAAGCAGAAGAATCTAGATAACAGAAGCCACAGGTCCTATGGGGCTTCTGCACAGCGCTCCAGTTGGGAGGATTTAGCTTGGTACTTTCAGAGGGAAATGAGGTGATTATCAGCTAAGCGTCCACATGGACCAAAGTGTCCATGTGAGGGGCAGGAGCCTGTTTTAAGTCTGAGGAGGGAAGCATGGGCCAACCAAAGAGGGACTTGAATGGACTGGAGTGGGGGGATGGGCTGGGGCTGGGGTGAACTGAAACACAAAATGAAACCCTCGCCTAACAATCCTTAACTCCTTATGTAGAGTTGTTCTACAGAAGCAGCAGGGGCTGGAAAACCTGGCAAACTGGCGCAGTTTTGTGCCTCCTCCTGGGGGCTGGATGGGAGCTGAACTGAAAGGCGCAGAACCACAGATGCCTGAGCCAGCAGGGCAGCATCCTTCCAGCTCTTGGAACCCAAAGAGTCTTTTTGGGGGTAGGGGGATGGCCTGATGGCCTGAACACAGCAAACTGGGTCTAATTAAACCAGAGAGCTTGACTCTCAGAGGAATCTAATAAACATTCCGCACCCAATAGCCACACTGAAGAAAAGGAAGTAAATAAAAGAAGCAAGAATTAGGCTCTAACATCTAGAGGACAGCAAACATCGGAATGCCTGCAAAAAACAGCAGGAAAATGGGACCTCAAAGCTAGAGAAAGAACAGTCACTAAAAATAAACTTATATTAACAAAATAAACTTCTATGTAGCAGTTACTAGGATTAATGGACGAGGATTTTCAAACAACTGTCACAGATGTGTTCGAAAATTTACAAGGAAAAATGGTTATAGTGGACTTAAGTGCAGTATTATCACCAGATAAAATCTAACTGCTACAAAAGGATATCCTAGAAATGTAGAATCTCTGAGATAAGAATTTACAGATGGGTTTAATAACAGAATGAATATTAAAGAGCTAAGATTAGTAATCTTGAAAACAGATAGTAGAAATTATTCTAAATGGTGCAAAGAGAGAAGAGAACACCAGTGCTCCACAGGATGAAGTTGTCGTTCACACACAGGATGTGGTAATCCCAGCAGTCAGAAAGAATGAATTAATGGAATTAAAATACTTGGAGATCTAATAGTTAATGACACTGTTTCTGAATTTGACACCACAGAATATCCTGCAGACATTTAAGAACTCCAAGGAGCACCAAATAGATAAATATTTTTTAAAGCCCATAACTAAGCATGTAATAATAAACTTGTCTAAATCCAAAACTATGAAAAATGGCACTATTAGTTAGACAAAGGTTAATCTGCCATCGGAGAACAGTGATAAAAAATCACAGCTGAATTCTTATCAGACATAAGGCAAGACAGAAGATGACAGGATGATAAATTTAAAACTGTATTTTGTGAAGCTGTCCTTTAAAACTACAGCTGAAAATGAAAATTAAGATGATTAAAAATAGATTTATTTACATAGACTTTCACTAAAAAGTGCTTCAGTCTCAGAGGTTGTAGTAATAGATTAAAATGCTGACCTGTGCTGATCGGACTCGTAGTAATCTGCCTGTTTACAGCCTCCCAAGAGCTGAGATTACAGGCTGACGTCCAATCTCAAATGCTGTTTCAGTGCGCCCTGGGGGCAGGGCTGGCATGCCAGACCCCGGGATTGAACTCCTGCTGAGCTATTTGACAGGCTCTAAATTTTTGGGGGTTTTGTTGTTAAGATTTTTTTTTTTTTTGTACTGGGAATTGAACTCATGACTGTACACTTGCCAGGCAGGCCCTTATGCTGCTTAGCTATATAGCGGGCCCTCAAAAATTAAAAAAAGTAACAACTTGTATTGCATCTGTTTATCAAAAGGTCTTGTTAAGAAAACGGACAAGCAGGCCATACAGTAAGAAAATGACAAGCATCTGTGTCTAGAATGATAGTGCGCTCCTACAACTTAATATTTGACCTGCATATAAACAGTCTTTAAGTGGGCAAAGGAATTAGCCAAATATTTTCCAAAGAGACATAAACAACCATATAAGCACTTAAAAAAATTCCTACCAGAGTTAAATGGTACCAGAAAAATGAAAATTAATAAACAACATGATAATACTAAACGCCTAGTAGAATAACTGAAAAAGGCCTTTGGCACTAAATGGTGATAATGGAGAGCAACAGAACCCTCACGCGACGGTGACATAAAGGGGCGCAACCCTGTCTGGAGAACTGCTCATCGGCAGTTTCTCAGGATATCAGCATATGATCCATAATCCACCACCTAGGCGTTCAGCAAAAGATATGTCAAAAAGCTTCAGAAATGATCCCTCAATCTTATTAACATTAATATTCTTCTGTCCATTAGCAAAAGAATAAACAATTTTTCTGCATAAACTGCTAGCACAAGGGCAAAAATATTTTAAGTCTTCAGGTTTTTTTTTATTATTACATGTGTGTGTACAGATAAGACAATAAATTTTAATGTCTTATGGAACAACACATGTGAGGTCAGGGGACAGTAGCAAGGCCAGTTTCTGGGGACAATGACAATGGCAGGACTGCACAGAGGGGGTCATGGCCATTTCAGAGGGAAAAAGGACAGGAAGAGGTCAGAGGCCTAAAACATTCTTTTAAATTTTTTTTTTTTTTTTTTTTTTTTTATGGCCGGCTCAGCCTGCCCTGAGGGTGGGGCTGGTGCAGCATGTGGTGCCAGGATCAAACCCCAGTCCCTGTGGCTGCCTAAGCTTGCCTAAGCAGGCGCTTTAGACCGCTGAACCATCTCACCAGCCCAGTCTAAAATATTCTTCATCATATAAAAACAAAGGAGCAAAGTAAATAATCTCATACACATGCTGAGAGAAGGGGCAGGCCTATCTGCCTCCGTTTCCATGCAGTGAACTGACCTACAGTGACTAAAACCCTAGGGCTCCGGGGAAGGGAGGAAAATTTCTTGGGCATTGGATATCTTATGTGACTGAGTCCTCCCTTTATCAAAACTTGCCAAACCCCACTATGAAGGTTTGCATGCTGCAGTGTATTAAAATAGACATAGACTTTTTAAATGAAAAGAAAAACAATTCAAATGAAAAGTAGACATTTGGAGGAAACCAATTGTCTCTTACCATTATTTTATTTTAAAGGGTAAATTTGGCATCAAAAGATGTAGGAGGAACAGGAATTTTCATTTTGTATTATGAAAATTCAATATATGTTGTTTTCTTCATTTTGCCATAGAAAGACCAATTCTTTACTTAGGAAAATTCCTTACTGGGACTTAGGAGATCCTGAGAGGTAAAGAAAAGAAACAGACTATCGAGGAACCATGGGTTTCAAGAATCGACACAGTGGGAATTCCTTGCCTCTCCTTTATTCTTCCCATATTCCACACTGGAGCTGGAGGAGCTGGCAGTGTGGAGACACGGTGCCCACACATGTGGGCAGAAACCCCCAGACAAGGCTGCGCTCTCTAGCCCAAGGGCTAGGCAGGGAGTGGCCTCACAAGACAGAAAGCTTTTTGAAGACAGCCGTGTAACACAGGGGGATCTGTGCCACCCCAACCTGCTGGTTCTGCACGGTCAGTGGGGAGCCAGGCATGCACCCTCCATGCACTGTTGTGAAGAAACCCTGTGGTGTTGGGGTCCTCATGGGGAGATGCAGCTGCAGAGACACAATCCCTTCTCCCAGATGGGGTGCTTCACAGATGGCCTAGTGGGGATCAGGATCGACCATCAAATGGAAGCAGCACGAGGGCCGGCCTGGTAGCTCAGCGGACTACAGCGCCTGCTTCAGCAGAGCGCAGCTGTTGAGGTCCGATCTCCAGTATGCCAGCCCTGCCTGCAGGGGTGCTGAGATGGAGACTGAGACTGGGCGTGGTGGCACACACCTGTAATCCCAGCACTTGGGAGGCTGAAAACAGGAGGATCTCTATGAGTCTGATCTGTGTAGTGAGACCCTGTGGACCCTGCCCTAAATACAAGAAACACACACACACACAGAGCAGCACAGAGTCACTGCTCGAGTTAGAGGAGGCCATCTGGGGGTAATCATGATGCTCCCCTATCTCCCTGCCAGGGGTGGTGTAAGTGGAGGCCTACTTAGGTGGGAACAAATTCCCACCCCCCAGTAGAGCAGGGTGTTCCCACCCTTGGAATGTACACAGAGTCTGAGGTGGTGCCCCCTTTCTTCTTGGGGACAGCATTAGAGGAAGCCAGCTAAAACAGAGGGTTAAAGGAAGATGGAATGTCACAGTACCGCAAATATCCAGGTTTCAATCAAAAGTTATGTATCATACCAAGAACCAGAAAGATGTCCAGCCAAACCAAAAGGATAGTCAGGGATAACACTGAGATGACAGAGACATTAGAACTATCTGACAGTTATAAGTAGCTGTCATAAAGATGCTCCAGCCTAGTCCACTGCCCTCCCCTCCCTCTGGCAGGGCTGGCCACTGCTTCAGCCCCAGGTAGCAGAATGTGATTAACACAGTGAAGGGAACGACACCGGAAGTGGTTGAGTACCTGGCCCAAGTCCTCAAGGAATCAAAATTTAAGGAAACAGGTATAATCACCCCAGAAGAGTTTGTGGCAGCTGGAGGTCACTTAGTCCACCACTGCCCAACATGGCAATGGGCTACAGGAGAAGAATTAAAAGTGAAGGCATACCTACCAATGGGCGAACAGTTTTTGGTAACCAAAAATGTGCCATGCTACAAACACTGCAAACAGATGGAGTGTTCAGATGAATTGGAAGCCATCATTGAAGACGATGGTGGTGGGGGATGGGTAGACACATCACAAAACAGGTACTGCAGGAATAACTGGAACTGTTGAGATCGCACTGGAAAACAAAGATAGTATAAAACTCCAAGACTGCTCAGCACTGTGTGAAGAGGAAGAAGAGGAAGATGAAGAAGAAGCTACAGACATGGAAGAATATGAAGAAAGTGGATTGTGGAAAACAGATAAGGCTACTCTAGAGACAAGGAAAATAGTAGGAGCTTGTGAAGCTAAAACTGACTGCAGGAGGTGAAGATGCTGTTTTACAGACCAGACCTTATGACCTGTGCATCACTATGATAAATATTACCAGACCCCACGGCTATGGCCATTTGGCTGTGATGAGCAATGGCGGCCTTTAACAGCTGACCACATGCATGAAGACATCAGTCAAGATCATGTGAGGAAAGCAGTGACCACTGAAAATCACCCTCATCTCCTGTGCATGCTGTTCACCCATGCAGGTGTGCTGAAGCGATGAAGAAAATCACTGAGGCAGTTGCAGAGAGAGGGGGAGATCTTGGGGTTCATATGTATCTTTTAATTTTTTTTCTGAAATTTGCACAAGCTGTCATTCCAACAGTAGAATGTGATAACACAAGACATTTCACAATGTAATGAAGAGAACATAGAATCTATCTGAATTATTGATTTTAATTTTTAAAGAATTAACCCATAGATGTGACCATTGACCATATTTACCAATATGTATAATTTCTCTAATAAAAGGAGTTACACATGCTTATGCACTAAATAACGAAGTGTTCCACTACTAGTGAAATAAATAAATAAATAAATAAATAAGATGCTCCAATGAGAAATTATGAACATGCTCAAAACTAGAATGAAGTATTCCATTGGAACGGCTAAAATGGAAAGTAGTTAAGTCACCAAGTGCCAGCTAGGAAACAAATAAACTCAATTACTCATACACTGCTAGTGAGAATGCAAAATGTCATTCTAAAAAGGTGTCAGGGGCCGAGGAGATAGCTCAAAGGTATAAGTACCAGCCTAGCAAGTGCAAGGTCCCAAGTTCAATCCCTGGTACCAGAAACAAAGAAAGAAGTTGTCCGTTTCTTTAACAATCTCAACGTGCACCTACCATATGAACTATTTACACCAGCAAAATTAAAGCCCATATTCACATAGAACCCAGTACATAATTTTTTTTTTAATTCTTAATTGTCAAAAACTAACAGCAATCCCCATATCACTCAGTGAGTGACTGGTTGTTTGAACTGGAGTACATTCACAGTGTGGAATATTATTTATCCATGAAAAATGGGCCATGGATACATGCAACAACATAGATGAACAGCATGTGATCCATTTAAACAACATGCTTGAAATAATAAAATTATAGAAATGGAGAACAAGTTAGTATGAAGGACCTGGCATTAAAGAGGAAGGAAAAATGGAAGAGGGTTTGGCCATCAAAAAGCCATAGGAGGGACCACTGGAATGATCATAGTGTCCTGTATTCTCACCATATCAATGTCACTGTATCCAAATCCTGGCTGTGACATTGTTCTGTAGTTTACAAGATGTCACCAAGAAGGGAAGCTGGTTAAGAGGCACGAAACCTTTCCGTATTCGTCTTCCAATTACATGTGAATCTGGGATTTTCTCAAACATTTGATATAGGAAGCAAAAGCAAACCACAGGAGACATTTCCAGTTAGGTTTTAATGAAATGATTTTGTTTAAGCGCCAGAAAATTGCTTTTCCTTCCTGGAAGCTTTCTAGTGGAGGCATGACGTACGTCGGAGACGTTACTGTCGCAGCTTGTTACGTTAGCACGCAGTGGGTGCAGTTTTCCTGCGCGCAGATTAGGAAACAGAGCATCTGCCTCCCCCAAGCCCCTGCAGAAAGCTATTTGCATGCGCTGGACATTTTTACTTACTTTTTCTCAGCAGTGGCCGATTAGGAAGCAGAATCGGTGCCTGCTGGTTCAGGCCAGGATCCGTGATGTGAAAAAAATAGCTATTTGGGGAAGGAAGATGCAAAAGAGTCTCAGTTTCCCCTGGATGTGCAGGCTCTCCCAAGGAAGTCCTGTCCCTTCTCTGGGCCTTCAAATGGGGCCACCCTGCCACGCTGCCTTCGCACCAAGTACGTTGGGGCCTCCCAGAGGGGAGAAGGAGCGGAGCGAGCCACAGGTGCCGTCTTTTTCTAAAATCCAAGAAAAATGTAAAGTTTCCATTGGAAAAATGAGAAGCAACCACAAACACATTTTCTTTCATAAAATGTATGATTTTTTTTTTTTTTTAAAGCTGTGATAGCAACTTAT
>PVKN010001130.1:29851-56900 GCA_004027915.1 Capromys pilorides | reverse complement strand
CCAAGAAGAATTTACTTTTTTTTTTTTTAACATGTTCTTAATTTGGCTTTCATATAATGCTGTAAAAGACCAGAAAGGTCTTCCCTGGTCCATGGTTACAAGACACTGCTGTTTCTTCTAAGTATTCCCAGTGACTTAGCCAAGTGCCCACAATCACTCCTGAATGTCACCTTGCTCTGTAAAGCAACCAGTGTGACCTTAGAGCCATAACTTCTATAACGTCTCTAACCCTATGGTGCTTCCCTCTGCGCTCAGACTCCGAGAGGGCTCTGGGGCGGCCCATGTACCTTGACTCAGCTGAGTACCTGCAGGTCATACCTGCCCTCTCTGTGGTCCCAAAATGGATCCAATTAGTTTGACTTCCTCAGCTTGGCTTTGTTCTTCCTGCTCTACCTACAGTGGCTGTTCCTCCAGCTCTACAACAGTTATTCCTGAACAATATGAACTACACCAAGGGCTCCTGTTTACATTCCACGAGGATAGGGATTTCTGTTTGGACCATTTCTGGCACCACTGGCTAGTCTACAATGGTAAAGGAATACATCTGTCATTTCTACTGTGATGTGACATGATACTTGTATTGTACATTACATCTTTGCATGCCTGTTTCTGGTCTCTATCTGTTCCTTTGATCTTTTTTTTTTTTTTAAGTTTATTTTATTTTCTTCAACCACATTACATATTTGTTTGTGTTTTGGCCGGCTCAGCCTTCCCTTGGGGAGGGGGGGCGGCGCAGCACGTGGGGCCTGGGATCAAGCTGAGGTCCCGGCGTGGTGGCCTAAACTTCCCGACGCACGCGCTTTAGACCACTAAGCCATCTCACCAGCCCTCAGATCTTTTTGCCTATTCTTATACTAGGGAAAGCTGATGGGCCCACTGGTCACTAGACCTACATCCCATGAATGCTAAGATGACTGCTTAGAGTCAGCAGGGAAATCATTTCAATGGCATCACCTTTAGGGAGAACAAGTGTGCTTACTAGCACATTATCATTACAGATGAGCTCAGGATTGGGCATTTTAGTTAAAAATAATTTTTATCGAGCCCCAGTCCCCTTAAAAAAACAAATGAACAGAAAAATTAATTTTTAAAAAATTGGTAAATTGTAAGTATTAAAATGCAAAGAAAAGTGCAGAATTGAACTTTTCTAATCCCAGCTACCTGAAGGCTCAGGTAGGAGATGATAAATTTGAATCCAGCCTGGGTGACTAAGACTCTGTCTAAAATAAAAAATGATAAAGGGTAGGGGATGTAGCTTAGTGGTAGAATCTCCTTGCACTGGATCTACCCTACCATAAAAAATGAAAAATAATGGGCTGCAAATAGCTCAGCAGATTAAAGCGCCAGCAAGCAGGTGCAGGGGTTCAATCCTCAGGCCTGCTGTACAGGCCCTGCCCCCAGCATTTATTGAGACAGCAATTGAGACTGGGTGTGTTGGCCTGTGCCTGTAATCCCAGCTCTTGGGAGGCTATAAATGGGTGGATCACTATGAGTCCGACCTAGTAGTGAGACCCTGAACACCCTGCACCCTTCCCTAAAATACAAAAAAGAAAAATAAGAACAAAACATGGTATTCTGGATTTTCTTTTTCTTCTGGCATTACAGGCATGTGCAACTACACTGGGTGATATTTGGGACATTTGTACCTACTCATCATTTTACTGCTTATAAAGGCTTTCCAGTTGTTCATTTTATTTTTTTCTCAGTTGAAAATAATTTTTCTTTTTAAATACACAAGTACTTGAACAGTAACACATAGTGGATACCGGATGGCATGGGCTCTGACCTCAAGTACTGATGTATGCTTCCAGAACAGAGCAGCACGTATGTCACACTTAACTTTGTGGGAATGCTGCTATGTATTTCACTGTTAAATATATAGTTTTGATTGAAATACAAGAATTTCAGGCTGGGCATGGTGGTGTATGCCTGTAATCCCAGCACTTGAGGCCAGCCTAGGCTCTAAAGTAAATTCAAAGCTTGCCTGAACTGCTTAGTGGGACCTTGTCTCAAAACAAAACACTTACATAAAGAACAAATGTTTGATTTTATTAAATGCTCTTCTACCATATAAAGGTATTATGGTAAATTATATTAATAGAGTTGTTAATACAAAACCATCCTAGCATTTTGGGAATAAACTTGGCCAAGCTATTCGTTAATATTTATTCGAGGAACTAAAATTTTGTATTTGTGAGCTTTGTAAGATAACCAATACTTTAGATGAAATATATAAAAGCTTGTTTCCTACAGGACTGAAAGAACGTTTTTTGAATTAGGGTCTTACTGTGTTGCTCAGGCTGGCACTGACCTCCTGATCCTACCTTAGCCTCCAAAATAGCCAGGACTATGGCACACACTGCCGTGCCTGGCCCACTGTCCGACGAGCACCTTTTTCTCTGTTGTGGTGCTGGGGATGGAAGCCAGGGTCTCGTGTGCTAGGCAAGCAATCTACTACCAGGCCACACTCCCAACCCTCTGATGAGTAGGTTTTGGTTACTTTCTCAAAATTTTGTGTTATTTATTAATTTCCTGGTTCAAAATATGCTATTCATACAGAAAATAATTTCGTTGCTACCCCCTCAGCCCCAGTCACACATCTACTCACAGTGGGGTCGGTCCAGAGGGAGCATCGTGAACACTCCTGACAAGGGGCTCCTGGTGAGCGGGGATGCTGGCAGAAATGGTCGTACCCGTTTATAGACACTCTGCAGAGGTAGCACATCTGGGCACCGCAGCGGCAGGACATGCGATTGCAGCCTTCAGATTTGATAAGGCCAGTCCCACATTTGTGGCATTTCCTAATGCGGGCAGCAGTCATTTTTTCTTCACTGAAAAATGAAAACATGATTAAACATGATTAAACTAAAACATGACTAAAGAAAAATGTTACAATCAGGAGCTGCAATCCCAGCCCTTGGAAGGATGAGGCAGGAAGAGTGGCAATACAGAGTACAGTCACCCTTAAGTAGTGAGACCTATTTAAACTTTTTTTTTTAAGTTATGGCTGGCTCAGCCTGCCCTGGGGGTGGGGCTGGTGCAGCATGTGGTGCTGGGGATTGAACTGTGGTCTCTGAAGTTGCCTAAGCTTTCCTAAGCAGGCATTTTAGACTGCTGAACCATCTTGCTGGCCCCAGTGAGAGCCTATTTGAAAGAAAGAAAGAAAAAAAGAAAGAAAGAAAACAGAAAGTGAAAGGAACCTACATTTTGGATCTGAGAATAGTTCAAAATTGATAATTTATCAACTGTATGACTGAGAGTAAAGTTCTTAACTGCAGGGAGACTCAGTTTCTTCCTTGTAAATTGGAAAATACGACTTTTTCTTATTTTTTATAATGTATTCAGTGCAGGGTCTACAGGGCCTCACTACGCAGATCAGACTTGCAGTGATTGTTCCTGTTTTTCAGCCTCCCAAGTACAGGTAATACAGGGGCATGGGGGGTGGGGGGAGGGAGGACGGGCCAGTTTGGGGATGGAACCCTAGGCCCCTGTGTCTGCCTAAGCAGACACTTTAATCTGCTGAGCTATTTGGCTGGCCCTTGGAAAGTATAACTTTCTCATGCTGTTTTGGGATTATGATAAAGACATAAAGCTCCTGGCACAGTGTCTGGAATCTCATATTAAGAGAAAAGATTTCTCTATTATAGGAATCCCAAAGATTTAAAATGATGAGGAAAAACTTGGTTCTTCTGAATCATGTTTTACATAATAAAAGCTGGACAACTGAGAACCAGTAAACCCAAGACTTAGCTATGTACCTTGGGGTTTTGAAAACTTGGCTGGGGGTGGGACAGGAGGTAACTCAATAGCCAGTTCTTGACTTCTGGGTTGAGAACACCAGTCTCCCATGTCAGAGCCCCACGCTGCCAGACCTTCTTGAGGCAAGGGCATGGTGCACACATGACTCAGTCATGAGTGAGAGAAAGTGTGTAGGGAGGCTTCCTGTTCAAGAGTCATGGCAGGACTGACATGGCAGGCAGAACAGAACAAATCAGCCCGGCATGAAACACAGGCCCATAATCTTAATACTAGGTAAGACTGAGGCAAGTTCCAACTCAGCCTGGCCAATTTAGCAAGGCCCTGTCTTGAAATAAAAAGAGGGCTGAGGAGATAGCTCAGTTTGAAGGGCCTAGATTCAACTCCCAGAACCAAAACAAAACAGCTCTTCAGTGGGAGCTGCCTGCTGCCCTAATTACTTCTGCAGCACTGTTCGCAACTACACGGTGATGCTCTGCACATTGAACCAAGACTCTGTGTATCTGTCTCCCTTGAAGGCAGATGGCAGGGGCATAACAGGAGTGAATGCAAAGGTATGCCACCAAAACCAGGGTGAGCACAAGTGGGCCATATCCCATAGCAGACAGCCACAAGTAGGACATGCTCCTAACTGAGTGTATCTCATTCCTCCGGGAAGAAACCCATAGAATGAGTGCAGGAACCACTCCAGGCTAGAGGTGTGTCAGGTGGGCCAGGGCTTGATCTGTGTGTATATGAGAGACGGCTACAGTATGATCTTAACAAGCCAAATGCATTTGGTTTGGCTGCTGTTTATGTGTAATTTATGAGGCCCAAAATGATGGAAAAGCAGACCTTTGGCTTTACAGAATTCACAATCAGTTAAAGTTACAGAGGGACAAATGATTTCTAAGTTTTGATGAATAGGAAGCATCATTAGGAAGAAAGTTTAAGTAAAATGAACTTATTCTCAGCTTGGTATTTGCACCATTCATGAGTTTAGTTACTCAGCAACTATGAAGATACATCAGTGTTCCATGTTAAGGCTCAAGATTCTAATGAGAAAGTTTCTGATGTGAAAGACTGTGTGTAAAACACACAAGCAATTTTCTACAGCACCCGCTTTCTCCCTCAGGCCTGGCTTTCTGCTCTCACACACTGGCTGTCTGGGGCTGGCAGATTTTTCCTCTAGGCAGCTGCTCAGGCTTGATAAGAGAGGAGAGTTGGAAAAGAACTGAGATTACATCGTCCCTATCTGAAAGCACAGAAACAAGGTGTATCTGCTTGCTCAGTTCCACACCAAGCCAAGTGTCACAAAATGAAATAATAAAAGGTGTGGTGGGTGGAAAAGCTACTCACTGTTTTTTTTTGAGGAGGGGACTGGGGATAGAATTCAGGACCTTGAACTTGCCAGGCTGGTGCTTTTGGCGCTTAGCTATCTACCAGACCCAAAAAAGCTATTCTTAAAGTGGACAGGGAGACAAAAGAAAAATGTTGCCAATTCAACGCAGCTATAATGTTCAAACTGCTGTTAAATAATGCGTGAAGAGCTAGACGTGCCTTCTACATTTGTAAGAACAGTAAGTAGGAAGGGCCAGCATTGTCTTGGACCAAAAAAAGCATTACAACTGTAGGAAGTGGTGACCACTACGCAGTAGCACTGAAGTGAGAATGGGATTGCGCAGAAACCAGAGCGGGTTTTTCTGAGGCTGGGGTGGGTAGTTTGGCAAATGGATTACGAACAGGGCAGGAAACAGGCAGCCCCACAGGATGTGCTCCTAGTGGCAGTGCAGGAAGAGAAGTCAAGGCTCTGGCTGTGTCTGCTGACCTGATGCTCAAACAGGAAGGCTCAGGTCCTCCTCGTACTCAGCCCATGAGTTCCATGAGTCTCCCCTTACTTCTTATAGCTGTTCATGTTCAGTGGAAATTCCTTTTGGGGCACTACCTGCAGATCCTATAGCATATGCTATTCAAAAATCCTATGGTCCTCTTTTTTGTTTTTCTGTATTTAGGGCATGGACTACAGGGTCTACAGGGGCTCACTACATAGACTGGACTCATAGTGATTCTCCTGTTTACAGCCTCCCAAGCACTGGGATTATAGTGTGTGCCACCAGGCCCAGTGTTAATCATTGGCTCAGAGTGCCACCAGGTGCAGAGCTGGGCACAAGGGATTACTCTGGCCGCTGTGTTCTGCCTATCCAGACGCTTTAGTCTGCTGAGCTATCAGGCTGGCCTGGTCCTTCTTTGAGTATCTTTAAGTATGTATTTTTTCTTCTTGTGCTAGAATGAATATACGGGCTGGCGAGATAGCTCAGTGGTCTAAAGCGCCTGCTTAGGCAAGCTTAGGCAACCACAGGGACCGTGGTTTGATGCCCGGCATCACATGCTGAGTCAGCCACACCCCCAAGGTAGGCTGAGCCAGCCATAACATACATACATACATACATACATACATACATACATACATACAGTTTAGAATGAACATAAAATTGACCATTTAGGCTGGGTATGATGTATATACCTGTAATTCCAGCGCTTGGGAGGCTGAGGCAAGAGGAACTTCATGTCATTTTTTAGGGATAGGGTCTTGCTATGTAGTTCACACGGGCTCAGAACTCAAAGTCATCCTCTTGCTTCAGCCTTCCAAGGGCTGGCATTATAGAAATGGGCCCACCATGACCGGCTAGATGACTCCCTTGAGTTTTAGGGTATATAGCATGTTTAAGGCCAAATTGAACTTCACAGGGAGATTTTTTGTCTCAACAAAACAAATAAAAGGCTAGGTATATAGCTCAGTGGAACTGTACCTGCCAGGCAAGTGCAAGGTCCTGAGTTTGATTCCCAGTACAAAAAAAGAAAAGAAAAAGGAATAAAAAAACCAAATAAAAAATTGTTCACTTAAATCATTTCAAAATGTACCACTCTAAAATATTTGGTATATTCATAGTAGTTAACACTTAGGATCTAGCTCTCGAAACTAGTCATCCCCACCCACAAAGAAAACCTGTTCTAGGTAACCCGTTCCAAGGCTCTCCTCTCTCTCAGGAGCTATTGTTATTTCCTATTCTTTTTCTCCAATAAATTTTCCTACTTAAAAAAAAAAAAAAAAAAGGGAAAAAGAGAAAACCCTGTTCTATTAAGGAGTCATTCCCTACTCTTCCTGAAATCCATTAATGTACTTTCTGTCATGGATTTGCCTATTCTGTGATAGGCAAATATCCATAAGCCTGTGGATATTTCATATACAGATGTGCCTTCATGTATATAATGTGGTTAAAAGCTGAACCGTAAGTTAAAAATACATTTAACGGGGCTGGGGAGATAGCTCCATGGCACAAGTACCTGCCTAGCAAGTGCAAGGTTGTGAGTTCGAACCCCGGTCCCACCAAAAACAAAACAAAACAAAACAAAAAACAAACATTTAACATCCTGATAAATTCATCATAAAAACCTAACAATGGTAAGCTGAACCATTCTAAATCAAGATGTTTCTCAGAGATTCCAATGGTGTTAACTCCATGATAATGTACAACAACAAAGTGAAAGCCTTTGAAGTTGAGGGCTACCTATAAATGTCGATCACACAAGGGGTGGCATCCTGTCTGCCTTCATTTACAGAGCACAGTGTTTTCAAGGCTCCTCCACATGCAGCAGCTATGAGGACTTTGTTCCTTTTCATGACCCTACATTTGGTTGTCCATTTTCATTTGATGGCCATCTGGGTTATCTCACCTACAGAGAATTATGTAATGTGCTGTGAGGAGCATTTGTGTAAGTTTTTGCCTGAATATTACTTCTACATGCTTCTGGGTGCATACTTCAGTATAGAGTGGCTGGATCATATGGTGATTTTCTGTTTACCTTTGTGTGGAAGCACTAAATTGTTGGAAATTTATTTATTTTTTAAAACTTTATGTTATGGCCGGCTTAGCTGGTCCTGAGGGTGGGGCTGGCGTAGCATTTGCTGCTAGGGATTGAACTGTGGTCCCTGAGGTTGCCTAAGCAGGTGCTTTAGACCCTGAACTATCTCACCAGCCCCGGAAGCACTAAACTTTTTTTTTTTTTTTTAAATTTATTTCTATTATGGCGAGCTCAGCCTGCCCTAGGGGTGGGGATGGCGCAGCATATGGTGCCGGGGATCGAACTGCAGGTTTAGACTGCTGAGCTATCTTGCTGGCCCGAGCACTAAATTTTTTTTAAAATTTTATTTATTTCGATTATGGTGGGCTCAGCCTGCGCTAGGGGTGGGCCTGGCTCAGCGCGTGGTGCCGGGGATTGAAACGCAGGTTGCCTAAGCAGGCACTTTAGACTGCTGAGCTATCTTGTGTGCCCAAGCACTACATTATGCAGCATAGCAGTTACACTATTTTCTATTCTTTCCTGTGTTGTACAAGGGTTCAAATTTTTGTCATTTCTGAGAACACGTATTTTTCCTTGTTTAAAAATTAAAGCCATTGGGCCAGGGCAAGATAGGTCAGCGGTCTAAAGCATCTGCTTAGGCAACCTTAGGCAACTACAGGGAGTTGTTCAATCCTGGCAGTTCAATCCCTGGCACCACATGCTGCGCCTGCACCACCCCCAGGGCAGGTTGAGCCAGCCATTAAAAAAAAAAAACAAACTGCATGAGGAAAGAAAACACAAAAAGGACATCTGGGAAAATTTGAATAAAAAATTAAAAAAAAATAAAGCCATCATGACAGGGATGAAGGGACATCTGATTAGCATTTATTTGAGAGGGAGGTGTACCAGGAATTGAACTCAGGATCTTGTGCTGCCGACTGGCTTTGACTTACATTTGCTGCATGACTAATGATGCTGGCTATGCTAGCATGTGACTGCTGGCCAGCTGCTTATCTTCTTGGAGAAACGCTGACCAAAATCCTTTGCTTTTTGGATTGGGTTGTTCTGCTGTGTTCAAGATTTTCTCTTTTGACTTCATCTTTTTAATTTTTTTTTTTTTAAATAATGTCATAGAAAAACATTTACTGACATTGCAATATATTCAAGATACCCTGATCAAAATACAGCATTGGCAATGTGAACCCATTAATGTTAACAATCCACAATAAATAAGCATAAAAACACTGGAAAACCTACACACAAAAATGTTTAGTAGTACACAAAATGAGTGGTTGCTCTTTTTAAAATTTCCAGTATTCTCTGATCTTTTAATGAACATATATAATCAAAAACACCTGCATACTTTTTTAAAAAAAATGTACATAGTGAGATAGGGTCTCACTACACAGCTTGGACTCGTAGTAGTCCTCCCGTTTCCAGCCTCACCAGTGCTGGGACTACAGGCATGCACCACCATGTCCAGTATTGCTGTCTGGCTCAGCATGCCCAGGTATGGGGCTGGCAGGGCATGCGGTAGTAGGGATTGAACCCTGTTCCTTGTGTTTGCCTAAGCAGGCACTTAGTCTGCTGAATACCTACATACTAACAGGTGAGTCTAACAGCCAACTGCCCTGTGTTCCTAGGGTTTTTGCTTTGCCTTTGTCTTTTAGCAACTTGATTCAGCGTGTCTTGTGAACTCTTGTGAGCTTATCCTGCTTGGAATCCATTTAACTTTTTGGAACTGCATAGTGAGACTCTGTCTCAAAAAGACAAAAAACAAACAAACAAAAAACTTTCAGGTACTTTAGACCACTGAGCTATCCTACCAGCCCCTTGAGACTGTAATGTTAAGTGAAATAAATCAGACACAAAGTTTAAATATCACATGGTTTCTCTTATATGAAAAACACAAAATATAAAGAACAAACTGAAAGCCAGACAATAGGAACTGACAAGTTAGAACTTTACTGGGAAAGGGGTCAAGAGATGGAGGGAGGAGAGGGAAAAGGGACTCAAAAAGAACTGAGATATGCTACGGTGCACGTGAAACTGTACATAAGGAATGTGAACATTATGTACTGTGAACATACGCTAATAAAAATGCTATAGCAGTTTAAAAACAGGAAAGAAAGACAGACAAATAGGTGGGTAAAACAAATACGGCAAAATGTTGCTAACTTTGGGGGCTCATTAGGCTGATGCTAACATTTTTTTTTTGAGACAGGGTGTCACTATGCAGTTCAGGCTAGCCTTGAGCTCACTTTGTACCCTGGGCTGGTCTCAAACTTGCAACAATCCTCCTGCCTCAGCCTCCTGAGTGCTAGGATTGCTGGTGTGTGCTACCATGAATGTTTTCATACGAAAAAGTAAAATTAAACAAACCTATCATGGCCTTCACCAGTACAGGTAGGGTTCTGTCTGTATTCATATCTCATTGCTCTAACACATGACTTGAGGTCTGGTGCTAAACAAAGGTTTATATCAGCTTATAGTTCTGGAGATTCAAGGGCATGACATTAACACTTGCTTGGTAGTCGATAGTGATTTGACTGGCTTGAGAGACATCAAGGAGGTTAGTAGTAAGACACACTCCTGGGTGTCTCGGTGGGTCATGGTGGTACGACCTTAGGGACTTTAATTGTTTCCTGGCTCTTTCCTCTATGGTGCTACCTCTGTTCTCTATTTCCTAGATGCCAAACTTTGAGAGCTGTCCACTGCCATGTCTTTCTGTGATATTTCTTGATGTTTTTTGGAGTCAGCTAACCATGGACTGAAACCTTTGTGACCATGAATGAAAATCAACCTCTCCTTCACTAAGTTATGGATGTCAGGTATTTTTTTTCCCCAGCAAAAGCTGGTACACGTGGCTAGATGAGGGCCTTGTGCCTGACATGTAATGGCAGAGCATGAGCAGAACAGACTGAATGGTGAGACAAGATGCAAGTGGAAGGGAAGCTCATTCTGTGGGTCTGTGGGTACTGAAGATAGAACCCAGGGGCATTCTACCACTGAACCATAGCCCCAGTAGTTTTTATTTTGAGACAGGATTTCATTAAATTGCCCAGGCTGTGAAACTTGCATTCTTCCTGTTTCAGACTATGAAGTAGTTGGGATTACAAGTTTGTACCACCATGCTTTCTGAGGCATACTCTTTTATAACAATCTACTTTGGCAAGACTAATTGGGTCTTGCCTTTCAAGGACAGTGCCTCTGTGAGCTAATTATCTTCTAGCCGGCTCCCCTACCCCAAATTCCCACTGTGTCAACCGACCACAATGGGAACCAAGATGCCAGCACAAGAACTTCTGCAGGACAGGGATACACTCAACCATCTACAAACCACAGAACATAGGTTGGCTCTTTCTCTCCCTTCCTCCCACCCTCCTTCCTTCCCTTCATATAGGGGTAGGGATAAGACCAAGGACTACCTGAATGCTAGGCATGTGATCTACACTGAATTACATTCCAGCCTTATAACAATTTCTTAGTATGTTTCTCAAGGTGAGCCACATTTCCTACACGTACTGAGCCACATTTCCTACATGTACAATTCCTTGTACCCCCTGCTTTTTTTTTTTTTTTTTTTTTTGAGACAGGGTCTTGCTCTATAATTCAAGTTGGCCCTGAACTCACTATGTAGCAAAGGCTGGCCTTGATCTTGTGACCATCTTCCTGCCTCAGTCTCCACTTTGCTGGGATTACAAGTTCTTAATTTTGATACCTGAAAATTGGCAGGATTCTTTGGTTGTCTGGTTAACAGAAAAAGAGGTACATCATGGGGAAAGCCAAGTGGCAACTCCAACCAGTACCACACTCCCATGGGCATCTCTTGGCATTGGTGCCACCATCTAAGATTTTAAAGATGCAGGGTGCTGATTCCACACATCGCAGTCTGGCCTGCACTAAAGGTCCTGGGGCACGCTGCATGACCCCAAACCTAATCAGGTGCTGACCAACTGCAGCCGCTGCTCCAGATGGCACTTCTCATCATAGTAGATAAACATAGCTCTTGGCAACTGGTATACAGCTACTGATCTAGAATATTCTTTTATTCTCTTTCCAATGGTAGAGAACACTGGCTATTGGAAAGGGTCTTATCATCTGCCACCCACCAGGGCAAAATGCATTGTCCATACCTGATCGACCTGCAGATAGAGCCTGGTAAGTAGAAAGCAGCAGGCACTGTAGGATGCACTATTCAGGTACACAGGTAGGAGATAACTCCCCAGGGAAGGCAGGAATGTGGAATTTCTATGTAGTCCCAGGGGTCTGGAGGTCAGAGGTATAGATCAGGATATCCTTCCCATAGTTAAGCTTGGGTTGTGTGTCTTGCATTTGCTTCTATTAAGGAGCAAGCACATTTAGGAGACCGGGGATCGAATAGGAAACTTAAAATTCTGGAATCAACACACATCATGTTGGAATTTTCCACTCCGACCTACTTTCTGTTGACCTACAGGCTAGCCAGGTTGAGAGGGGCTATGGTGCCAACTGTAAAAGGGTGACTCAGATGCTGTCTGGGCCAGTACTGATAGAAGCAGAACAGAAGTCCTGCTCAAAAGCAATGACAAGCTAGATGTGGTGGCACATGTCTACAATCCCAGTATTCTACAAGGGTGAGGCAGGAGTATCTAAAGTGTAAACCCAGCCTGGGCAACTTAGTGAGACCCTGTCCTAAAGTAAAAAAGAGCTGAGGAACTGAGGATGTAACTCAGTGTCAAGGCCTGGGTTCAATCCCAGTACTGCAAAAGAAGAAAAATCAACTATGTTCCCTCTGGAAAACATGTGTGGCCTTGCTGCTGAGTCCTGGAGCTTGCCAGGTATGGGAGGTCAAGTCCTTCTCCCCCTTTTCAGATGCCTCAATGGATCTGTAGCTCTATCTGACACAGCTGGGAAAGGTTCTCTGCTTTAAAAGACTCATATAACCAGATTGGGTTCTCTTGATAATCTTCCCATCTCAATGCCCATAGCTTTATATACATCTCCAAAGTCCCTTTACTCAGGAAAGGTGGACCACGTGGGGGTGGGGGTCATTATTTTGCCAACCAAAGATGTGATACACAGCACAGCCAGAAGTCATGTGCCTGGTTTCAAGTTCCTGCTATGCCACTATCTGTGTGAGCACAGGACACTTACCCGGGCTCTACTTTTGCTACCTTCTGTACAGAGGGGTACTGAATAGCACCTACCTGCCCCAAACGTCAATCCCCACTTTCTTTTCTGAATAGCAATCTCTTCTTTCTTTTCACAGTAAGTCAGACAAAATTTCCTGCACAGGTTATATATGGTCCCTGCGTTAGAGCATGCAGTATCCATGTAACTCAGGCTAGAATACTGGGTACAAACAGAAATGATGCACATAGTTTCTGCATCATTCATAGCTTAAAGAAAAGCTACCTTTTTTTTTTTTTTTTTTTGGTCTTTTTGAGACAGGTCTTGTTATGCAGTCCAGGCTGGCCTTGAGCTCACTTTTGTAGCTCAGGCTGGTCTCAGACTTGCACCGATCCTCCTGTCTCAGCCTCCCAAGTGCTGGGATTACAGGTGTGTGCCACCACGCCCGGCTAAGAAAAGCTACCTTTTCTTTGAGACAGGGTCTTGATATGTAGTTTAGACGGGCCTTGAACTCACTATGTATCCTAGACTGGACTCCAACTCATGGCAACCCTCCTGCCTCAGGCTTCCCACTGCTGGACTGCAGGTGTACCACTGCACTTGGCTCTTTCTCCTTTCTTTTTTTGAGACAGGGTCTTCAACTCACTATGTAGCCCAGACTGCCCTTGAACTCACTGCGATCCCTTTGCCTCAATCATCCAAGTGCTGGGATTACAGGAGTGTGCCAATGTACCTGGATATAAATGTGGCCACAACCCAGGCACAATGATGAGGATGAGAATACTACTCTTCACAAAAGGGGAGACAGGGAAGAAATAAAGGAACTTGGGAGTCTTAGGTTGACCTCATGGGACAGATCAGCTGCACTGACTGGCAGGGCTAGGAACATGAAAAGAAATAGGGTTCTGCAGTACAGGCACTTAATTCACTGTATTCTAATCAGCACTTGTAAAGCCTCAGGCACGCAGGGAGGACTGTACAAGTTGTGGTCAGCATTACTGCTGAGGCATCACTTTGTATTCTGGGGGCTGGCAATCTACTCATATAGGGCCAAAAATGGCAGGACAGAGACATAAGCAACATTATTGTGGTATGTGTAGGATGTCTTTTGCTTATTTCTTTAGATAATAAGAAAAGAGGAGCACACAATGAATGCCACTGCGCCAGGCATTTCACCTGCACCGCATGACTTTGGCACTAGCTCCTGTGGGATGTGGAGGTGAGTGAACAGGCTTGGTTATTTGGGTTTTTCTCTGAGATCAATCTAGTCTGGGGGAACCTGAGCTGTTCTGCCCCTTCGATCAAAGGCAGCAAAATGGGGACCTGGCTTGAGAGTCAGTTGACAAGGCCCCTGTATTGCGTTACTCACATGGAAGTTCGGTACTTGATGTCATCCTTTTCAGCCAACTCTTCACAGGTAAGGCCATTATGTTCTTTCCAGAGTCCCTGACACTTCCTACAGGTCTCCTGTTGACAGAGAACAGATAAAAACACAGTTTCTGATGAGTGGATACCACATAAGCTCCTATTCAACAAAAGGCCTGGACATAGGCTTCATGGGGCTTTAAATCTCTCAGAGGACTTTGCTACATTTCAGCAGGGCTGGTCCTTAAAAAAAGGACAGGATCTTACTATGTAGCCCATGCTGCTTCGATTTCCAGAATTCTGGGACCATGGGCTGCACTATCATATTTGGTGCTAGCAGGGCTATTTCTATAGACATATCATAAAATAATATTTAGGCAGCATCAAGCTGGGTGTGGTGGTGCACACCTGTAATCCCAGCACTTGGGAGGCTGAGGCAGGAGGATTGCAGCAATTTTTAGGGCAATCTGGACTCTACAGAGAATTCAAGTCTATCCTGAATTACAGTCTATGTAAGGCTTTCTGAAATACTATAGCCACCTGAAAATACCACCGGAGACAGATCTTAGGTCTTTATTTAATTTTATCTTTTTAAGCTTAAGATAGGGTCTCCCTATTAGATTATCCTTGAACTCACTATGTAGCCCTGGCTGGTCTTGACCTCATGGGTATCTTACTGTATCAGCCTCCTCAGTGCTGGGATTATAGGTGGGTGCCACCATACCCAGCTAGACCTTAGGTCTCTAAAGTGAAATGCTACGAAAGCAGGCAGGGTCTGTCTGCACATTCATCTTCAATATCTATGGCCAAACCTCTGGCATGGAATTGAGCAATACCTAGATTTGGTTCACCATGGGCCCTAAGGAGACATTCCTGACATTTATTACTTGTAAACATATAAACATTGACATCATCCACCATAGTTTAGCTTCATTTACAAATACAAACTAAAAAAATTCACACCATTTAATATAAGACCATTCATAGTTTCCAAAATAACTATTTTCTTTTGGCACCTGGAATTGAACTAATGATCTCCTGCTTGCCAGGCAGGTGCTGCTTCACTGAGCTACATCACTGGCTACAAAATATCTTTTTAGGTGCCAGAAACTATCCTTGACCATAATGAAAATTAAAACAAAAATGTTAATTGGATACAAATGAAAACAGCAGCGCTGAGAAGTGCCATGCAGGAAACGATGGTTCTATGGTTAGGTGTACTCTGGTTGGGGAGCTGACCTAGTGTGCAGCTGGGGTAGGCTTGAGGAAGTAAAGACTGAGAGCTGAGAGATGAGTTGGAGATATCCAACAGGCTGGGAGAAGAGAGCAGCACTGCAGAGTGTAGCAGTGGCTACACTGGTAGACACACTTGGGGAAGTGAGCTCTGACAGCTGACCTACGCACAGTTCAAACAGGCCCGGTGAGCATAGGTGAGGGTACTCCTTGTGGGGCATAATTAGCAGTTTGATCTTTGTACTGAAAAACCATGACAAGGTAGCCAGCATGGAAGTGGCATAAGTTTTGTGATTTTAAAAGATCATTCTGGATGGAAGAAAGGCTAGAGGAAAAGAAAAAACAGAAATGTAAGAGACAGGAGCTAGCATAGTCGTCTGAGAGAGATGGAGGAGACCAGGTGGAGGAGTGTGTGTGGGGGTGCAAGAATGGGAAGTTGACTGACCTGGGAGAAAGTGAGGAAGCAAGACTCAGGCTTGAGTATGGGGACAGGTTTCAAGGGGGAGGTCTGAGAGACAGGTGTGAAGATCTGGAGTCTAACCTGGTGGACCAGTGGGGCACCAAGTGAGGTGTGAGGCAGGAGCATGTGTGAAGGGGCTAGAGGCTATTACAGATGTCTTCGACCTCTCCAACAGTTCTATAGTGTGTGGCTGAGGTAACAGCCAATAGGCATGGTATGGATGCCACCACTTCCCTATCAAAGAGGTGGTGGTAGTGCTGGTGGGGAGAGGGGATGTAACATACCATCTATCTGCAATGATGCCCAAGGAACTGGGAGTGCTGATGGCTCCTGAGTGACTGATGGCAGAGGTGAGACTTTTCACTGTAGGCCTTTTGTTTGTTTTGTTTTTTGGTGGGACCGGGGTTCTTCGAACTCACAACTTAGCACTTGCCAGGCAGGCACTTGTGCCATGAAACTATCTCCCTGGCCTGCACTGTAGGCCTTTTGGTACCTTTTGAACTTCATATGATGGAAAAATATAGTGAATGTTTGAATTACAACTGCATATTGAAACTCTCAAAAAAAAAAAAAAATACAGTCAAAGACCCATCACCATTAGTGTGAGCCATCATGCCCGGTTTTGGTGGCCCACTTGGTGTGGAGCTGGCACAGCATGCAGTACCAGAGATAAAACCTAGGTCCCTGTGGTTGCCAGGCAGATACTTAAATTGCAGAGCTGTCTCCCCAGACTTGTAATAATTTTTAAAAATTTATACTTTTGCCAAGTATTTTGATTGTAGCTTATATGTATCATCTAATAAAAAAACAAATTTCAAAAGAGAAAAGAACAAGGTGTTCAGGGGGCTGAGAACCTGCATGCCCTTTGGTGAGTGTTATAAAAAGGTTGCACTCAGTGGGGTGAGCAGGGTTGGAATAGTGCTCATAGGAGAGGCTACACTTTAATGCTACTGCTTCCAAGGGCCACAGATGTTCTCTGGTCTGCTACTTGCATCTTGTTCAGTAAACAGAGAGACTAAATCAATATTGTACTTAATTATTACCTATCAAAATGTACAGCAGCACGAAACTGTTTTTGAAAGACCTTGGCTAGGGAACTGGTGGATAAACAACAGCTGGAGGATAGATGAGCTAGTATTTGGAACCTAACCTTCTAAACAATACCAGCCCTGCCACCCACCGGGAAAACAGCTTGAAAACAATACATGGCACAGAGGTTGTGCTTTTTAGCATTCTTTGTGACTGAGTTATTAATTCATAGGCTTTTCTTCAGCAAGGAGAAGTGTCATTTTCTGGGTGAGGCACTGGGTGCACCAGGACCATGTGACCTGGCTGAGCTGGAGTCCCTGGGGTGTGAGGCTGCAACAATGCCCCTCTGATTAGAACGTGGTTTCAGTCCCAGTGCTTCTTTCCCACAGAAAGGTTCAGAGACTCCAGTGAATGGACCCATACCACCTTTTGAAGAACTCTTACCTTGATACTGAAATCCATGATTACAATAAAGTAGGTGAACAGCAGGTTTTAATACCTGTGTTAATACCATTCATTCTCTGTCATGTTTCTTTACAATGTACCCTCTCTAATGAGCACTACATATTTTACTAAATTCTAATTCTCTCAAGCACGGCTAGGCTATGTTCCTACACTTAACATTATCAAAGCAGAAGAAATGCTCAGAACTTCTGCAACATAAAGATAACCATGCTCTTTAAATAGTGGTGACAGAAAATCCCAAAGAGCAACCTAGAAGGGCAGCACACAGTCCAATGAGAAAGGCAGCACATCCTGGCCCAGAGACCAGCTGCAGGTTGGTCGATACCTTGAGGAGACCATTGGTTAGGGTGATGACGGATACCTCAGGGCCTCAAGAAGCATCAGGGGCTTGGATGTTCATCAGGTCTTCACTCTGTAGTGTAAAGAAGATGCTGTCTCCCTTCATCACTATTTCCTGCCTAAATTATGTTTAGTGGGCAAAGCAGGTCAAATTCAGTTTCTGATGACCATGAGAAAGCTGGGATTTTCTTCCATAAAGGACACTTCCTCAATAATCAGTAGTCAAAGATCTCTGATTATACCTCCTCCAGGGTCTCAAGGCTGCAGGCTTCTCCTCTTACACAGCCTGTTTAGTCATGTCTTACTCAGATTTTGCCCTTGTGACATGCAGTCAACCTCAGCGGCAGAACACAGAAAAAAGAAGTCCCTTCTCTTTGGCTGATTTAAACAACAACAACAACAACAACAACAACAACACCCCTTGAAACTCCCCTTCACCTTTGTCTTCCAGGGAACAAAAACTGCTGGCCTAGCTATGAGGCATAAGGCTCTGGTGGCCAAATCTAACCTCAGAAATTTCAGTTTTCTATTTTGTCATTTTAGGACCCCCCCACCCGCCTCCAATGGTAAGACTGTCAGAGGCACTGAAGTGCAAGATGAGGGATCTGACTGTTTACAAGGCTCAAAACACTCTTGGGATCTGAGCTTTCAGGCCACCTGCATCCTCCAGCTGTCAAAGCTGCTGGCTTTTCCTGCCCCCAGACCCTAATGACATAAGGATATCAGCCAGAGGTCCTCAAAAGCACCAACACTGAGACAGATGCTGGGACCTTGGAGAATCAATAATGCCGGACAGAACTTAAACCCAGACAGGTCCACTGGGCTCTTTTCCTGTCCCTCGCGGGATTCAAGAGCTGCTTTCTCTTTCTCTCAGGGTATGCACACCAGTCCAGCTAGAGAATGGGGTTCTTGCCTCGGGAGCTCAGCCTGCCAACAGGGAAGGTGGATCTTCCAGCAAATCAGCAGTGCAGCCAGAGTCAAGAGAAACAGAGTCCCCGCAGCAGAGAGAGAGGGGTAAGACAGGGTTCTCTGAGGAGCTGATACTTTTATGAGATGGCAGAAGAATCATAAGAAAGCACATCCATGCAGTTACTCGGGTGATTTCCTGGTTTCTTGGCTTGCAGCAGTTACAGTCCCTCAAACTGACCATTTCCAATCAGATTTTATTGGTGCATCTCTGGCATACATTATAATCACATTCATCAGAGAATTTGTACCTGGACATGATCTAACTTGTTTCTTTTTTTCACATTCCTCTATCCTCCCTTTAGCCCTTCCTCACCTTCCCATTTATAAAAACTTTGTTTCCATTTTTTCTTCTTTTCTCTTTCTCTCTCTTCTTCCCTCCCTCTCCCTCATTGGAACATCCACTTCCTATTTCACAATACCTATTATAGGTTTTGGTCCTTATTTACACTTTTGGCTTCTCCCATCAGAGAAACAATTCAGTATTTACATATGTGTCCCATTTCTTTCACTTAAGAATATGGTTTCAAGGTACATCCATTTAGCTAGAATTGTCTCAAACTTATCCTTCTTTATGACAGAGCAGTGCTCCATTGTATAAATCAAACCATAAGAGGTTTTCATAAAATTATCTCAAATATATGGCTTTTTTCATCTCAGTTCCCTACATTTTCTGTACTTACGTATGCAGGCAACGCATGTCACCGCAGCAAGGCATATAATTCATATGTGAGTGAGCACATGTCCTAGGTGCCTTTTTGCTCTCTACAATCCTTTAGCTACCATGAGCATTCAGGAAAAGGGTGAAGCCTGGGCAGGGAGTGTTAGGCTGTGTATCAGAGGCCAGAGGAGATAGAGGAGACATCCCTCAAGGAAGATCTCTAGCTTTCTGATATGGGGCACTAACTGGGTTGGGGGAAAACATGAACTTCGGAGTAAAATGATATAGGATAAGGAAGAAAATTCAATCCTAAACCCACTTTCCTGCCTACCAATGCTTTCACATTCCCAGTGGCTGCTGACCTTTCTATCATTTGGGTAGGTAACTGTATACAGCATATGACTCATATGCATTTCTACTATTCATGTGAGATATAGGGCTGCAGCAATAAACAAGTTAGGATCACTGCCTACTTTCTTGGGGCTCCTATTCTAGTGAACAGTACAGACAGTGAACAAAACCCAGAGACACAACCAAAAGCTTGGCTGTGGGATTGTGCAGCAGCAGCTTTTCCTGAGGATGGGAACTAAAGGCTTGTGGAAAATGACACCGAAGCTGAGCACAAGGCAGAAGAGTACATGTCTTGGAGAGTGGGAGAAAGAGACTGAGGGAGTCAGAGAGGGTGGCTTGCAGCAGGTCTGAAAAACTCGAATGATCTGATTCACATTTCAAAGGGTCATTCCTGCTGGTGGGCTGGTGCTGGACAGATGACCTTGAGGCAACCCTCTCTCTAACCAAAGGCCAAGTTAACTTAAAGACTCATAGCATGAGCTTCCTGGTCAGAATTCCTAAAGAATCCTCCACAAGTAGGGTCATAAGCTACTTCCTGAGTCAAGTTATCTACATACACTGAGCCTGGAAGCAGGTAGGGCTGCCCCAGAAGCAGAAATGACAACACATCCACCTTTTCTTGTTTCCAGTTGGGGCTTCTATTCATCTCACGACCACATTTTCCTACAGCACTTGAGAATCTTTTTTCCCCTTCCCTTCCCTTCCCCTCCCTGCTCCTCTGACAGTCCTTCCTGTAACTGAACCCAGGGTTTCCATACTGAGCTCTATCTCAAGCCTTTTTAAATTTTTTTTTTTTTTTTTTTTAGGAAAGGTCTCACAAAATCAAGAGTTGCTCAGGCTAACCTCCAACTTGCATTCCTCCTGTCTCAGCCTACCAGATTATAGGTATCTGCAATCATGCTTAGCCTAACTAATATTTTAAAATATAACTCATTGCAGGGCTGGTGAGATGGCTCAGCAGTCAAAGCACCTGCTTACACAAACTTAGGCAACCGCAGGGACTGCAGTTCCATCTCCAGCACCATATGCTGCGCCAGCCCCACCCCCAGGGCAGGCTGAGCCATAAAATAAAATAAACTTTAATAAAAAAATAAAGTATAACTCATTGCTTCCTGCTCCCTGAAATACTTGCTGAGGATTTCTGCAAGGTAGAGATGAGCTGCCAGGAACTGGAAACCTGTCTACATCTCCCCAGAGGGCACGTTCAAATGGCTCTTATCCAATCTTCACAGCAGCTGTGTATAGGAAGAGCTTTGCCATCATTTGCATACACGTATGTGCACTTTTAAAAGTAAAGGAGACTAGGGAGGCTCAGAAAGTCAGATTCATTTGGCCAAGGCCTTGGGACTAGGAACTCAAGTCTGCCTGACTCAAATCCACTTGTTCTTTCCCCTCCATTCCCTCTGCATGTCTGCAGGGTGTTTGCTAGTAGGCCCAGCTCACCGTTCACTGGAAAACTCTGGGGCACTAGGGCATAAGACAAGCCCTGGGGTCATGATGACATCTGTGTGAAAAGCTGCTGGTGGGCAATGGCTCACCTGAGGTCAGCTGGAATAGGGGTGAGCCTGAGGACACCTTTTCTCCCAGATAATGACGGGACCTGCTAATCACAGGGTGGCATTAGACTGGACACATAGGAGGAAGTGGCTCTTCCTGCCACCTTTGCTAGCTGCATGGGTGGTAGAGCAGCAGAAGGAAGCACAGTTTTAGATTCCCATTACATACACAAGCAGAAACTGGCTGGATGTGACTTTTGGCACCAGAACTAAGTATCACCAAGTAACTTCCTGAGGACCTTTCCCTGTAAACACTGCTACTCGACACTGCCAAGATATCAAGGACTCTAATCTGTTAAGATGTGCTAATGACTGTTCGATATTATTACTGTCACCAAACTGGATCAGAGTCTTATTCAGAGTAGTGCTGGTGATGGGGACAATATCAATTCTGAAAGGAATGGAAACATTCTCCCTTTCCTGTCCTTATCCCTAGCCCAAGCTTCTGGACACCAACCGTGGTCCAGCAGGTGATATTTGCAGCAAAGGAGCCCTGCCCTTGAGGGATCTCTCTAGGCTGGTGGACTCACAAACAAGCTCTCTCGACACATCCTGAGGACTGTAAGTATTGTGGGGGGAGTGTGAGCAGCAAGGGTACCCCTTCGATGAGGAGGCCACGTGCAGAGCTGGTGCTCAGTTCCATCCTGAAGGGTGGCTGGTATAGTTCTAAGCAAAACAAGACACAAACAGGGTAGTGGCAAGATTCAGGAAAGGAGAAAGAGAGGCGCTTAGACAGTCAGCTCGAGCCAGCACTCTGCGCCAGCCCGCTGGCCTCCTGCCAGTGTCTACATGCCCTCCACCCTCCATGGTGTAGTGCTTGGCCTACAATGTCCTTTTTCCTCTGGCAGTGCCTACTTATTCATACCTGCTTCAGATACCAGAGCTCTGGCCAACCCTCTGTGAGGGGCGGCATGTCTGAAAATGAAGAGATGAAGGGTGGTGAGACAAAGTCTACTCCTTTTCACCTGGAAATCATAAACTCAGGTTTTCAAGTTTCACACTGGGACAAAGGAGATGAAGTCTCCTGACATGAATGCCACCTCCTTCAAGACATTACCTTCCCATCAGGTCTTTCTAATTACAAAAAATACATTTCTCAAGAAAATAAGGTTATGTGTGATCCTTTCAGGTTCACTCAGCAGACTTTAAGCCCTGAAGTTCTGGCTTCTTGTCATGAATGTTTTTCCTTACTCTTTCCCCCAGTCTGATTTACGAGTTAAACTCAAAGAACAGTTGCTACAAGCAGGTGGTGATCAAATGCTTGCAGCTGGTGCAAGAAAGCACTGTATACTATATTAATTCAAATATCCACATATTTCCTGCTACTGACAGGCTGAGGCAAGAGCATCACTGGAGCCTAGGAGTTCAAAGCTACTCTATATACAGTAAGTCTCTGTCTTTAAAAAAGGAAGAAACAAAAAAAGGAAGAAAGAAAAAAGTTCTTTGTAATTTCTCCTACAGCTACAAGGTGTGCAACTGGACTATTCACTCATTATGAAAGGAGCTTCATGCATGGCAGCTCTGAAGATGTGTATCCAAGGGAACCACCAAGGGCTCCTCACAGACCCCATCTTCTCTACACTCTGGAAACAAGACAGTCTGGCCTGACTGTGGGATGTCCAGCTTCTCCTAGGAACCCAGACGTAGAGTTTTTTTTAGGTATCAGCCGCTTGCTGCCACCACCTGACGCGTTGCCGATGCAGCCCAGCAAGTGATCTGCTACAGGTTCCTTGGGAGAAAGTCACCAGTGCGCATATGACAGAATTCTAGTATCAACATTTTAGAGGTGTCTGCTAATTGTCTGAAGTCACATCCTTCTGAGAAGTCAAACTTTCTGATGCAAGATTTTGTTCTTTTGCTTCAAGTGAATCACCTTCCAGAGGCAGAAAATTTTTTAAATTTCTAAATGTAGAAACTGAAATCTGGATGTGGTCAAGGGAGGGTGCTAGCACTATAAAGAACACAACCTTCTCTTTTGTCCTGAGAAAAAGGCTGCTTTGGGGGAAGATGTTATATGCTTCTCCAGTGTTTTTTTGTTTTCATATATACGTCACTGCAAAAAAACAAAACAGAAGTCCCCAAAACAAAACAAAAACAAACAAAAAACCAAAAATGCACGGAATGCACACTCCACCATTTTTATGTACAAAAGCAGACTTTGAGAAAAGAAATCACTAAGTCTTACTCCAGCAGACTAGGAAATCAAACCTTCACTCCCACATTCATCCCAGGGTGCACACCTGTAATCAAGCACTTAGGAGGCTAAGGCAGGAGAACTGTTACAAGTTCAAGACCAGCATGGGCTACAAAGTGAGCCCAAGGCCAGCTTGAACTGCATAGAGACCTGTCTCAAAAAGATAAAACATCAATACAAAACAGACAAAACAAAAACAAAAAACTCCAAATTTACTCTAGTTCGGTGACAAACGGGATGGTGTGTTCTAATTTATTTTCTCGACTAATGCTGCCCTCTAGGGACAGAAATTATTAAAACATCTCAATGAGCTTGGTTCTAGGAAGTCGTTTTTACCTTTATGAAAATAACTATGGAGGGAAATATCAGCTCCCTCAGAGTGGTCAACACTGGTGACTGTTTTCCCCCAGGAATCTGTAGCAGATCATAGGGTTGTATGAAAAATACCTGAAGCAACAGCAACAAGTGGATATTTATGCAAAAACTCCAAGACAGACATCTTGAGCTCCTATAAGGGACTTAAAATCAGGCTCAGGGAACGCTGGCTGCCAGAATTCACACTGAGGCAGGGTGTCACTACAGTTCTGGACTGGATTCTGGGGAGCAAGTGCAGCTTTGGACTCGGCAAGTAAGCTGGCTGTGGTACTTTCGGGCCTTCTGTGAGGCTGTCAGTGCTCAGTTACATTTGCAGGGCACCACATAGATGAGCTCCTCAAAAGATCACAACCAAGGTTTTTACCTCGTGAGTAGAAGTTTCCCAGGAGGTGTACTCTGAGCAGTCTGTTCCCTCAGAAGGCAGCCTTCAGTGGACATCAAATGGGCAGAGAGGCCCAAAAGTGAATAATCCTTAAAGCAAGGTGAGAAACTTGAAAAGGAGAGTGGACTGAGTGTGTGGGTCTGTGAAGCGCTGCAGCTGGGAGGGCACATACCATGGATTGCACTGACTCAAATTTCAACACTAACAGAAGAAACCAGTGGTGAGAATCTTTAGGTTTGTGAGTAAAGACTTCTTAAATGAGAGCCCCAAAACATAAATTCAAAGGCTAAATAACTGGCTCAGTGGTCTAAAGCACCTGCTTAGGCAAGCTTAGGCAACCGTAGGGACCACTGTTTATATCCAGCATCACCCCCAGGGCAGGCTGAGCTGGACATAACATTAATAAAAAGTTTAAAAAATAAATAAAAATTAAACACACACACACACACACACACACACACACACACACACACACACACACAAACAATGAAGGACACCACAGACAAAGGTAAGAGATCTACCTTGGTGGACAAGATATTTGGAATCCTTAAAATGAGACCAGGATTAATAAATACTCAAAACAGAGATTGGACATGGTGGTGCATGCCTGCAATCCCAGTGCTTGGAAGGCTGAAAACAGGAGGATCACTACAAGTCCGATCTATGTAGTGAGATCTTGTAAGACACTGTACTAAAATACATTAAAAAAAAAAAAAAAATACCCAGAACACACAAGGAATTGGTAAAAGTTAGGAAGCGCAAACAAGAAATCCAATAAAAAACAGGTTGAAGATCTGCACAATTAAGTCCCAGAGAGAAACGCTCACCCATAAGTGTCTTAGCATGTGAGAAATGAGAAAAACCAGGGCCAGTGACTAGCCATAGCTCAGCAGACTAAGTGCCTACTTAGGCAAGAGCAAGGACCCAGGTTTGATCCCTGGCACCACATGCTGCATCAACCCTGCCCCTAGGCGCTCTGAGCCACCCACTGAGACTGGGTGTGGTGGTACGCATTTGTAATCCCAGCACTGGGGAGGCTGAAACAGGAGGATCAATACAGCTCTGAGCTTTGTGGTGAGACTCTATAACAAATACACTAACAAAGAAAGAAAAAATGAGAAAGCCAGTCTGTGGGTTCAAGAAATGCTGGTATGGGCTAGAGCAGTGTCAAGTGCTTGGCCCTCTCAGCCTGGGTGGTCTCTAGACAGGGATGCCTGAGGAGCTACCTAGGGTTCCTGAAGCATGGGTTTATCAGTGAAGAGGAGGTACAGGGTGCGTGAAAGAGAATGCACATGCAGGTGCTGTGAATGCTACCTAAGCACTCATGCACTGAGAAGCAGCAACTGGGAAAACTCACAGATCTCAAAAATACAATACAAAGGAAACACAATGGAGGGACAGAGTACACTCCACTTTATGTACAAGAAAACACAAGATATACAAGGGGCTGGTGAGATAGCTCAGCAGTCTAAAGGGCCTGCTTGGGCTGGCCAAATAGCTCAGTGGATTAAAGTGCCTGGGTTTGATCCCAGGGCCTGCCCTGCCAGTGTTGACCTGCTGTGCTCCCCCATCCCACCCATGCTGAGGTGGCAATTGAGACTGGGCATGGTGGCATGCATCTGTAATCCCAGCTCTTGAGAGGCTGTAAACAGGGGGGTCACTATGAGTCCAATCTAGTAGTGAGACTCTGAACACCCTGTAGACCTTTCCCTAAAATACAACAATAAAAAATAAAGCACCTGCTTAGGCAAGCGTAGGCAAATGTGCAGGGATCTCTGATTGATTCCTGGCACCACAGGCCATGCCAGCACTGCCCCAGCACAGCGGGCTGAGCGCCTGCCCCCATAAGACATACACTACAGCCAAGGACATATGGAGTCTTTAAAGTGTTACTTAAGTGGAAGAGCCTGGAAATGGGATTAGAAAGGAAGAAAAACAGAAGGGCCAGTGCTGATGGTGGCCTGATTAATTTGGATTTGTGGGCTTGAAGTCCCAGGCTCTGCTCCAACACTAAACATACCTTGCACATGGACTCAACCAGCTAGCACTGCTCTCACCCTTCCAAGGACTTGAAGGTCAAAAGTCAAAGACCTGGGCTGGGGAAGAGAGCTCAGCAGTCTAAGCACTTGCCTGGCAAGTGCAAGGACCTGGGTTCAATCCCTGGCACTGCGTGCCATGCTGGCCATTGAAACCTGGCGTGGTGGTGCACACCTATAATCCCAGCACTGAGGAGGCTGAGACAGGAAGGTCACTATGAGTCTGAGCTGTGTAGTGAGACCCTGTACCAAAATAAATAAAGATAAAAGAAAAAAGTCAAAGACCTACCTTGTAGGGCTTGACCAAATGAATGTAGGTACATTCTGTGGCATGGTACTAACACTTTTAATCTGGTTAAGTTTCAGAATGTTTCACTGGACCTATCTAAAAATTACTCTATTAGCTCTTTTGGATCTTCCTTTCCAAGATGATGAAAAAGAGAAGGAACAATGGTCGTGCCAAAAAGGGCAGTGGTCATGTGCAGCCTATTTGCTGCACAAACTGCACCCAGCGCATACCCAAGGATAAGGCCATTAAGAAGTCTGTCATTTGGAATATAGTGGAGGCTGCCACTGTCAGGGACACTTTCTAAGTGAGTGTCCTCGACGGTTATGTGCTTGCCAAGCTGTATGTGAAGCTGCATTACTGTGAGTTGTGCCATTTACAGCAAAGTGGTCAGAAATCGATCTTGTGAAGGCTGCAAGGACTGAACACCTCCACCTTGATTAAGACCTGCTGGGCGCTGCTCCACGACCCCTAGCAAAGCTCATGAGAGGGGAGCTGAGTCTTAATGGACTGAAGAAAACTCTTGAGAAATAATAAATTGAATATTAAACTTTAAAAAAAAATAAGAACTACTCCATTAAGGAATGCTCTGAAACAAACTAGATAGAAATCAAAATAATAACTCACAGAAAGATGGGCACTGCTAACTGTAAGAGAACCT